>KV007815.1:109552-177515 GCA_001598015.1 Dorcoceras hygrometricum
TGGAGATCGAATAGTGACATCGCGAGTGTAACTAGGTAAACATATTTACCTAAAACACTTCTAGTACTCTGGTCAGAGATTTATACACTATTATCCCCTCAGATAGCATAGATATCCCACGCATGTCTGCGAGCGGTGAATCCTCGACACGATGCATCGAATCCTACATGCATCGGGGCTCACCCAATCCCGACGCCTTATGACTCCAGGTGAGTCGGCAAACGGGTCAAAGTGAGACGCCTATCATGTAGAGTCTCAATGACGTTTCGAGTCGTGAGGACTAATCAGTACAACCAAGACCTCGGACTTATCCACTCGACAAATGGTAACCACTTGGAAAGTCCGAAGGAGGGTAGTTCGATAGATCACCAGGTCACTATCTATCTGCATGCTCAGAACATCACAATGTTTCCTACCAATGAAACATGGTACTTTGCATCGTAGATACTAGTCTCGAACTCGGGCGGCCTTATCCTCCTTTTGACGGCCCAATCGACTAGGAACATGTTCAGAATACACAGCGACTATTAGATGTGTTTCATGATAGTCGTCATACCCACTATCACATCTAACATACGCTTTAGTGTATTCTAGGTCTTTACTCAACGCAATTGTAAATCATTACACACATAATGAAAGTAAAGAATGCCATATAAGAAAATGCGAATATCATATATAAAGATTGTTTGTACAAGAGTCTATAAAACCCACACGCCACAAGTTGGCTAGTTGGGCATCTACTCTAACACGCACGGTGGCGCCCGCCGCGCGAGCAGCGTGCGGCGGCTACAGTGTCGGCGTGCGGCGGCTACAGTTCCTGCGTGCTTTTGTTTTTTGATTTTTCGAAAATTTGTGATTTGATGCAATAAGGCACAAATTATGTATTGATAGATCCGAGCCTTGGCTCTGATACCACTATTGGCGACAATGGCGGATCCGGATCCCGTTTCCCGGGGGCGCAGCGGAAGTTTAAAAATTGCCCCGAAAAATGTTCAATACATCAAATATAATCTATAAATCACATAGGATGTTTTATAGAGTGTCACCTTGCTGGCGTCTAGGCGCCTGGCTCCAACCAAATTCGAAGGGAATCTGGCTCTTCACGGTAGGCGATGGTAGATCCTCCTAATCAGGTACACGATCGGAAACAAGAATCCTTCATCAGCCTGCATTAGAAGGCCTGACGAATTTGGCACGGACGGAAACTTCTCGAAAAGACGATCGGAACAAGTCCGATCACGACGGCGGCGGCACGGCGGCGCGTGGAGGAGCGGCGGTCGTGAGGTAGAGGTGGGAGGGGGCGGCCACTTGGAGGCTAGGATTGTATCAAGTGTATTCTAGTTGTAGCCCTAGGTCTAATTTAATAAATAAGTGATGGGCTTGAACCGGCCCAATGGACTTGGGTCAGGCCCAGGTCCATATGGACATTAGGTTCATTTCCATCACCGTGGCTTCATCATAATCCCGATCGCCGATCCGATCGGACCGATCAACACAGTTTCTAAAACTGAGTATTATGATGTGAAAACAATTTTTCAGACCACCTAGACCAAAATAGCAGTTTAGCCCCTCAACATTGGGAAATCGCAATTTGACCCCTGTTGACTTTTAGGAAGTCGCACTCCCTAAAATCCTTCTCCTAGCTCAACACATTGAGCTCAGTTTTACGTGCGGGAATCGTGAATCCAGTACTTGTGTGACCCTCAATGGTTCAGGGATACAGATAGCCGTGGGCCACGAGAAGAGCCGACGTTATTGTAACTACGGTTGGAGCCAGGCACAAGTTCCAGCAAGGTAGTGGTTTTGAACACCCTATGTATGTCGATAACTGTTATAGAATTTTTCGTATTGATCGTCTCCCGGCTGTTTATTCTTTGTTCTTCCGCTGCCTCGCCGGGGGGCGGATCCGGATCCCCAACAGGCTTATCCTCATTTTGACGGCCCAATCGACTAGGAACGAGTTCAGAATACACAGTGACTATTAGATGTGTTTCATGATAGCCATCATATCCACTATCACATCTAACATACACTATGGTGCATTCTAGGTCTTTATCCAACACAATTGTTAACATTATAACACAATGAAAATAAATAATGCCATAAACGAAATGCGCATTTCATAAATAAAGATCGTTATACACAAGAGTCAATAAAACCCACACGCCACAAGTTGGCTAGTTGGGCATCTACTCTAACAGTACCAGTCCCCTTCCTGGACTCCCCTGATCTCAATGCTACGTTCAAAATGAATTCTGGTAATCTCAGCAGCTCTAACAGAAGGTAACCTCACGTCCTCTGAAATTGTTGCTAAAAGATCATCAATGGACATAGACTAATCATCAAGCGTCTTTCCCTCAACAGTTGTTTCTACGGCCTCTATTTCTTTCCCATGATCCATCTCCGTCTCTAGAGGTTCTTCGACAAAATACTCAGCTATAGTGGAAACATCGCTTCGGCTCTCAATTATCTTACTTGGTTGCTTAGACCCAGACATGTCGTCATCCTCCCCAAATCTCAAAGGCTCTTTAAGAAGTTGTTTCGGTGCAGTAAAAGATGTCATTGTCCTAGCAATTTCATTTTCAGCTCCATCAAGATTATCATCCTCATAATTGACAGCAATCGAGCGCTCAGTAATCTCAACTATTATATCATCAGATATGGTTAACGACGGTTCCTCCATATCTATTTCTATCTGCTCTATTTCAGAAATAACTTGATCGATAATTTTATCCATGTCATCAGCAGTTGTCTTTTCCCTCTGTTGCTCTACAACATTCTCCACATCTGGTTTTGTCTCAACAATTTCATCATCAGAATCTACTGGCAGCTCCAACTTTCTCTTTGGTGCTTTGCGTTTTAGAGCGGGAGGTGTCACAGCTGATATCATTTGGATAGGTACAGCCTCTTGCGCTACTGTCACAAGCGCCAAATCCGTAGATGTGGGAGCAGCTCTCCCCACGGTGGTTCTCTTCTTCTTAACAGCTGTTTCAACACTAGGGGATCCTGGTCACTTCTTAGATACAGCCTTCTTCACTGGCGTTTTCTTCACCACGGGCTCATCCTCCTCATGACTATCATCAATACCCTTTTTTTTGGCAATGTATGTGCCAACTGTCTTTGCGGTAAGAATCTTCAGTGGAGGGAAGGTCTTCGCCTCTCCCATGGTCAGATTTGGAGCACTTTTCAGCAAGGCACAAATATGAGTGGCAAATCCCTTGGCCTGCTTTGATGTCTTAGTCACCATCCCCTTCAGAATATCAAACAGAATCTTGCTCCAGTTGATTTTCAGGCCAAAATGAATGGCCGTCATTAGAAGAAAACGCTCATGAGTGACATCGTCAAAAGATCCAGCTTTGACGGTAATAGACTTTGCCAAAATATCATTCAGTAGGCGAAACTCATGCTTCATTTTCCTCTTCTTACAGAAGGTCTGAACCGGTTCACCAGATTTAAAAAATATGCTCCTCGCGTCATACACCAAATCCTTTGGTACATCATCCACATCTGTCAGACCTGTTGTTGGTAACTCAAACACACCGGCAAAAAATTCCTCAGATACACCAACAAATTTTCCCTGAACGGCACATATGATCTCATTATCCTTCACAGAAGCAGTGTCGAAGAACTGTTCCAACTCTAGTTCATAGAGAACGGAGGGACATCCCAGAAAGCCACTAATCCCAGTAGCTACTAGGGCTCTGAACATCATAACCATGCCTTCGTCGTCTGGAATACCCAACACAGAGTCAAAATTAACTTGGATGGCATTCGCAATCAGGGAAGATGCCATTTCAGATAGGTAGATGTAGGAAAATATGACGAAGAATAGATTATCTGCCCGCAAGAAGCACTGGAAGGCAATAGAGTATTTTGCACAAAGTATGGGTTAGTGAAATCGAAAAGACATAATATAAATAGGGAAAGTAAATCGGAAGATGAAACGGTACATGTTAGCATGTGGGTGTGACGTTTCACATGATGACAATACGTGTCAATCATCCGATGGCGCGATTTATTTTGGAGAAGATTTGAAAAGACTGTCGAAATCATTTTGGAAAGATTTTCGAAATCATTTGGAAAAGATTTTGGAAATCATTTTTAAATTTTAACCGCAAAGGGTAAAAAGGTGAAAAGCAAGCACCATTTTCTTAACGCGTCACATCCTTAAGATTTATTTGATATGCCAGCTGGGTACTACCAGATCTGTTCTCTTATAAGCATCAATTGTGTATACGCGAGGTCTGAATAGGTTCAGATCTCACTCATTCAGCTGACTCAGCGCTTATTAACCCAGATCTGATGTTCCCCCCAACGCTGAGGTCCTTCCAAATCTGAAGGTTTACCAGATCTGAAAATCCATGTTCCCCCTGAACAGTGGACTCAGATCTGAAGTAAACAACCGTTGTTCAACCTGTAACTATGTTAGCACACAAACTAATCACGACAAATCTAAGATACCAAGAATGTTTCGAAAGTAAGAGAACTTAGCGTCCGGTAGGGGTTTTGTGAAGATATCAGCAACTTGCTGATCTGTTGGCACATATTCCAGTCGGACGCCCTTCTTGAGCACATGATCTCTTATAAAGTGATGCCTGATGTCGATATGCTTTGTTCTTGAGTGCAGCACATGAGTCTGGATGATTGCGATGGCACTGGTGTTGTCACAGAGAATAGGCGCTTCAGAAGCATCAATGCCATGGTCCTTCAGCTGGTGTTGAATCCATAAGATCTGAGCACAAGCAGCTTCCAGCCGCTAGATACTCTGCTTCAGCTGTAGACGTTGCAATTGAAGTCTGCTTCTTGCTAAACCAGGAAATCAATCGATCTCATAAGAATTGACAAGTCCCACTTGTGCTTCGCCTATCAATCCTGCATCATGCATAGTCTGTATCACTATAACCGATTATTTGAAAGCTCGAGTCTTTGGGATACCAAAGACCCACATTGGATGTTCCTTTTAAATATTTTAAAATTCTTTTGACTGCAATATAATGCGATTGTTTAGGCTCTGCTTGAACTAGCACACATACAGACAGCAAACATGATGTCTGGTCTGCTAGCAGTTAGGTAAAGCAAAGAGCCAATTATACCGCGATACAAAGATACCTCTATGGCAGTTCCAGCTTCGTCTTTATCTAACTTGATAGAGACACTCATCGGGTTCACAGCTACTGAACAATTGTCCATGCCAAATTTCTTCAGTAGTTCTTTTGTGTAATTGGCTTGATTAATGAAAATTTCATTGTCAAGCTGAACCACTTGCAATCCCATAAAGAACGTCAGCTCACTCGTCATGCTCATTTCGAACTTTTCCTGCATCAACTTAGAAAATTTCTGGCACAGCTTGGGGTTAGTTGACCCAAAAATAATATCATCAACATATATCTGTACTAACAGGACATGGTCAGATTTGACAAATTTAAATTGTGTCTTATCAACGGTGCCTATTGTGAATTCATGCTCTATAAGGAATTTTGAAAGTGTATCATACCAATCTCTGGGTGCTTGCTTCAACCCATATAGAGATTTATCCAGTTTGTAAACATGATCTGGATAAGTATGATTTACGAAGCTAGGAGGTTGTGCGACATACACTTCTCTATTAAGATGCCATTAAGAAAGGTACTCTTTACATCCATTTGAAAGACTTTGAAGTATTTGTATGCATCATATGCAAGAAACATGCGAATGACTTCTAATCTAGCTACTGGTGCAAAGGTATCATCAAAGTCTATGCCTTCCCTTTGTCTAAATCCTTGTGCCACCAGCCTAGCCTTGTTTCTAGTCACTACGCCATCTTCATTCAGTTTATTCCTAAAGATCCATTTGGTACCTATTACTGAATGATTATTAGGTCTCCATACATTATTCCTCTTAAATTGATTAAGTTCTTCTTGCATTGCATCTATCCAACTTGGGTCTGCTAAAGCCTCTTCAATCAGTTTTGGTTCTACATGCGATATGAATGCTGAATCAAAGTGATCATGCATGAGTTGGCTTCGTGTGCGAACAGGAGAATGAATGTTACATATGATCTGCTCGGGTGGATGATTTCTATTCCATCGAAGATCAGATCCGATTGGTTTTTCTCCTTGTTCATCTTGGATGTTCGAATGGTTGGCTTGATCTGGATTGTCAGACACCAATTGATGAGTACTTTGTTCCAGATTTGGTTCAGCAACCACTTGAAGTGAATTATCTTACACATTTGTTGCTGATACCGATTGATGAATTGAAGGATCTGCTTGTGTATTCTCTTGAGCAGCAGTCGATCCATCATCCGCAACTGGCACACTATATGAGATCTGTTCCTGCACAGGGTCAACGTTAGTCAAATCAATGACTACTGGATTACCTGTCAGATCTTTTTGATCGTTATTGCGTGGTGTGTCCAGATCTGGTTGGGGATCAACTGAGTGTCTTTGTTGTGGTACGTCGTCATCTGATTCATCAAGGCTGGTTGATTCCAGACATGAACACAACTCATGTAAGCTCGCAGCTGAATTGGATCGAAAGTTGTTTTCGTCAAACACCACATGTGCTGATTCTTCGACAGTCAGACTTCGATTGTTGAACACTCTATAGGCTTTGCTCACAGCTGAATATCCAAGAAATATACCTGCATCAGATTTGGCATCGAAAGCTGTTAGGTACTTTTTACCGTTATTATGAATGAAACATCTGCACCCAAACACCCTGAAATATGATATATCAGGTTTCTTGCCACTCCAGATCTCATTTGGGGTAATTCCGTGGGTCTTGTTAATCATAGATCTGTTCTGAGTGTAGCAAGATGTGTTAACTGCTTCTGCCCAGAATTTTTGTGAAATTCCAGAATAAGAAATCATAGATCTAGCAGCTTCTTTTAAAGTACGATTTCTCCTCTCAACAAGCCCGTTCTGCTGAGGAGTTCTCGCTGCTGAAAGCTCATGCTTTATCCCAATGTTTCCAGATAATCTGATAGTTTATAATTCAAAAACTCAGTCCCTCTATCAGATCTTATCCGGTTGACAGTACAAGATTTTTCATTTTGCAAAAGTTTTAAAAGCTTAATCAGCTGGTCAGCAGTTTCAGATTTTGATTTTAAAAACAACACCCATGTAAATTTTGTAAAATCATCAACAACGACAAGGGTGTAGTTAGTTCCCCCTAAGCTGGTTACGGGTATAGGACCAAAAAGATCCATATGTAAAAGCTCCAAGCTTCGGTAAGAACGTTGACCATTTTTTTTTGAAAGTAGATCGAATTGCTTACCCAGTTGACATGCTGCACAAATCTTGTCTTTTGAAAAGTTTATTTTGGGTATACCAGAAACCAATTCAAGCTTAATCAATTTGGCAAGAGTTTTAAAGTTCAGATGGTTCATCCTCTGGTGCCACAGCCAGCTCATAGAAGAGTCAGCTGCAAGGCAAATCTGTTCAGATCCCATCTGCTCTGACCAATCGATAATGTAGGTATTCCCCGATCTTTTGCCTACCAATACAGTCAGACCATTTGGACTCTGAACTGTGCACATGTGCTGTTGAAAGTTTACTGTGTAATCTTTGTCACACAGCTGACTTATGCTAATCAAATTGTCAGGCCCCGTGCTAATTACCAAAAATTAACACATAATAAGCGCATAATTACGGAAGCTTAAAATCAGGGCTTAAAAATTTTTCGAAATACAAAGGCCTGAACTTCAAATCATACGTTCAAAATATTCGATATTCAAAATAAACGCTTCTTGCTCTTGCGTCTGGGCCCCTTCTTCGCAGAGGAAGAAGAACCCAGAAGGAGGACGGGTTTGTCATTCTTTATAGTTCCCTCAAACACTACAAGCATGTTCACCACCTGTTCAAGGGTGGCTTCCAGCTTGTTCATGTTGAAGTTGACCACAAAGGGGTCAAATGCAGCGGGTAGCGAGAGGAGAAGTACATCCACAGACAGCTCATGTGGAAGTGCGATATCAAGGCCCGACAGCTTTTCAACGAGCCCAATCATACGAACCCCATGCTCGTGGACCGAAGTCCCATCACGCATGCAGCTCGTCATCAGCTCCTTGACAGCCGTGAACCTCTCATGTCGAGAGTTCTCCCCGTACAGCTCTTGAGATGATGACATACTTCGTCTTCTCAAAACGCCGTTGCATTTCATTGGACATCGATGCCATCACATAGCACCGAGCTTTAACCTCATCGTCCCACCATTGTTTAAGCGTTACCAGCTCCTCAGGGCTGATATCGGCAGGGGCAAACTTCGGAGCACTCTTCTCTATCGCATAGAGAAGTTTCTCCGAAGCCAATACAAGATTGAGATTGCGGAGCCAGTCTTGGTAGTTCAGACCGGTGAACCTGTTGCTATCCAGTATAGCAGCGAGCGGGTTTTTCATCGAAACCATTTTATATGCAGTAATACTGAGAGGAAAACGGACATACATTACTAACTGTATAAGATATAAGCTAAGACATAAAACATGGTCATTTAGTTTTATGAATTACCCTCCCACTATTTTAACGATTTCACCACCCTCTAATGAAATCGAGAAAACAGGTTTCTTTAGTGGGTACACGGAGCCCAATCAAGCGATCATGGACCCGAATAATATCAGCCATCCATGACCCCCAAAAGGTAGTTTCCGATTGCAACCGGTGCAACCTCCATGTATTCACCTCACGTCCAGTAAGGGCCCAATAATTTGACGCCGTTTACTATCACGTGTCAAGACTGACCCATCAATGTTGAGTCGTGAAGGACGGTCCCCTTAACGTCCCCAATAAATGAGCCAACGTTAAAGGGAGTTCCAACCGACTCACAACAGTTGTCAATGGCGTGGACAGCTTTCCAGCATACATGACCCCCTCAATAATATGAGCCGGGCCATGTATACGGGTAGCATCGACGTACACCCATTGTTGATGGAAGATGGGGTTAATTGAAACAATTTTAAATAAACTTTAGTTTATCGAATAAATATTTTATCTTGATATAAGTTTTAAATCAAATTTAAAACGAGGGATTTTTTTTTTAAAAATTTTGGTCTCATGCATATTTAAATCTAATTTAAAACATGCAACATGCGGATTCAATCTATATATCAACATATATAAAGTAACATTGGGATGATCGATCACGAGAGCTATGCGGTCCGTGGTTGCCAGTTACGGACCTAGGTCCAATCCTAGGGGTAATGCAATATGCAATGCAATCCTATTACAAAGCTTTTCGGTTTTACAGATCTTTGGTCTTCAATATCTTGATCGTCATTGTCCACCGTATTCGGATGTCCTCCCACTAAATCTAGTAATTTACATTTAATTAACACCATGACATACAAGGGATACATTTATCAAGGGGTGGGAACGGGCCACAAACAGGCACACTTTAAATGATAATCAAATATATAAAAACCGAAATCATATAAAACCTATTGCATACACCTAACACATTGGGCACGGCTCTCGATCATCCCAATCATGCAATTAATCTAATTAACATGCATAATTTAAATAATCTAATTATTTATCGTAAAATCATATTCTAATTACGAAATCGTATTTTATAATAAAATCGTATTTTGCCGATAAAACAAATTTAATCAACAAAATCATATTTTATTACAAAATCACATTTCATAATTAACAAACCCTAGAGAAATCAGACCAGCCGTCATGACATCGCCGGAGCTTCGCCGGAGCGGCGGCCCGGCGACGGCGACCGCCGCCACCACGAAAACTCGCGGCAGCAGCCGCGCACCATCGCACGAAACGCAACGCAACGTCGCGCATCCATGTGCACGACGATCGGCCATCGCGCGCAGCGGCGTCCCAACGTCGCATCAGCCAGCCTTCGAACAGCGTAGCGTGCAGCGGCGCTACACGATGTGCGACCTTCGGCGAGGGAGGCGGCGACTCTCGCCGCTCCACGCGCAACAGCTTGCGCGGCCCGTGCGATGCAGCGCCTCCATGTCGCACAATCGACGCGGCGGTGTGCAGCAGCGGACGCATGGTGTAGCGCAATCGTGCGGCGCAGTCGCACAGCCGCTCACGCGGCCAGCGCGCGCATCGTCGTGCAATCGAGCGCTCCACGATCGTCTACCAGCGCTGCTCCAAACGGCCAGGTCGCACGAGACACGGCCAGCGTTCGCTTCGGCCAGCGTGCAAGTCGCGCGCCTCGCGTGCGCACGCGATGGGGCGCCGCCGCACACGGCGGCGGCCGGCGTTCGTTTCAAAAGTTTTGAATCTTTGATCTGAAATTTAAGACATTAGATACAATTATGGCAATTCGTATGATCAGATCCGAAAATCACTGGCTCTGATACCACTGTTGGGGATCCGGATCTGCCCCCCGGCGAGGAAGCGGAAGAACAAAGAAATACAGCCGGGAGACGATCAATACGAAGAAATCAATAACAATTATCGACATACATAGGGGGTTCAAAACCACTACCTTGCTGGCACTTGTGCCTGGCTCCAACCGTAGTTACAATAACGTCGGCTCTTCTCGGTAGATTACGGTAGATATCGCCAATCCGGTCCACGACCAGAACCGAGACTCCTTCGTCAGCCTGCACTAGAAGCACTGACGAATTCTGTACGAACTGATTCTCCTCGTCGAGTTGGCCGGAAATAATTTTCCGGCGAAGACGGACGGCGGCGGCGGCGGCGCGTGGAGGCGGCGGCGGCGGTGGCTTGAGAGGAGAGGAGAGGCGGCGGTTTCTAGGTTTAGGGTTAGGTTGAGTGTATTGTGTTGTTATTACAATGAAGGTATTAAGTCTAATTAAATAGACTTAATGATGGACTTGGACCGGCCCAACGGGCCCGGGTCCAAATGAACGATATCCATCGTTGCGACTTCATCGTAACTCCGATAGCCGATCAGATCGGACCGATCGACTCAGTTTCCAAAACTGAACGTTATGATGTGAAAAACAATTTTTCAGATCATCTAACCCTAAATTGCAGAATGACCGTTTTGCCCCTCAACATCGGCAAACCCCGGTTTGACCCCTGTTGACTTTTAGGAAGTCGCACTTCCCGAAATCCTCTTCTCGTGCTCAACACATTGAGCTGAGTATCCGTGCGGGAATCTCGAATCTAGTACTTGTGTGACCCTCAATGGTTCAGGGATACAGCTAGCCGTGGGCCCACAACCATTGCGGCTCCGGAATCACAATTCCGGACTTGCCCAACGGATCATGGTAAAGCGTCTAGCAACATCGCCCCATGATCCCCTAGGTATCACTGATAGTGCCTGCAAGAACCAGTTGGTCGTGGTTAGCGTATAGTACGATCCTTTCAATCCATATATCACGATCAGATCAACGACCATTGGTAAATCGAGAGTCGCTATAGATCCGATAGCTATGCATACATCTTGGAGATCGAATAGTGACATCGCGAGTGTAACTAGGTAAACACATTTACCTAAAACACATCTAGTACTCTGGCCAGAGATTTATACACTATTATCTCCTCAGATAGCATAGGATATCCACGCATGTCTGCGAGCGGTGAATCCTCGACAACGATGCATCGACTCCTACATGCATCGGGGTCTCACCCAATCTCGACGCCTTATGACCCCAAGTGAGTCGGAAAACGGGTCAAAGTGAGATGCCTATCATGTAGAGTCTCAATGACGTTTTGAGTCGTGAGGACTAATCAGTACAACCAAGACCTCGGACTTATCCACTCGACAAATGGTAACCACTTGGAAAGTCCGAACGAGGGTAGTTCGATAGATCACCAGGTCACTATCTATCTGCATGCTCAGAACATCACAATGTTCCCTACCAATGAAACATGGTACTTCGCATCACAAATACTAGTCTCGAACTCGGGCGGCCTTATCCTCATTTTGACGGCCCAATCGACTAGGAACATGTTCAGAATACACAGCGACTATTAGATGTGTTTCATGATAGCCGTCATACCCATTATCACATCTAACATACACTTAGGTGTATTCTAGGTCTTACTCAACGCAATTGTAAATCATTACACACATAATGAAAGTAAAGAACGCCATATAAAAGAATGCGAATATCATATATATAAAGATTGTTTCATACAAGAGTCTATAAACCCACACGCCACAAGTTGGCTAGTTGGGCATCTACTCTAACAGACTGGAAACAGGACTCCTTCGTCAGTCTGCACTAGAAGAGCTGACGAATTTGACACGAACAGAATCTCCTCGTCGACGTGATCGGAACAAGTCCAATCACGTGAGCACCGGCGGCGGGCGGCGGCACGACGGACGGCGGGCGGCGCGTGGTGGTTGGCGGCCGTGGGAGAGGGAGTGAGGAGAGGGGGCGGCTCTTGCTAGGGTTTAGAGTGTTAAGTGTATGTCATAATAACCCTAGGACAATAATAAATAGACATGTGATGGGCTTGGACCGGCCAATGGGCCTGGGTCAGGCCCAGGTCCATATGAACATTCGGTTCATTTCCATCACTGTGGCTTCATCATAACTCCGATCGACGATCTGATCAGACCGATCTACACAGTTTCCAAAACTGAGTATTATGATGCGAAAACAATTTTTCAGACTACCTAGTCCAAAATTGCAGTTTAGTCCTTCAACTTTGGGAAATCGTAATTTGACCCCTGTTGACTTTTAGGAAGTCGCACTCCCTAAATTCCTCCTCCTCTGCTCAACACATTGAGCTTAGTTTCCGTGCGGGAATCGTGAATCCAGTACATGTGTGACCCTAAATGGTTCAAGGATACAGCTAGCCGTGAGCCCACAACCATTGTGACTCCGAAATCACAATTTCGGACTGACCCATCGGATCATGGTAAAGCACCTAGCAACATCGCCCCATGATCCCGTAGGTATCACTGATAGTGCCTGCAAGAACCAGTTGGTCGTGGTTAGCGTACAGTACGGTCCTTTCAACAAATATATCCCGATCAGATCAACGACCATTGGTATATCGAGAGTCGCTAGAGATCCAATAGCTATGCATACATCTCGGAGATCAAATAGTGACATCACGTGTGTTACTAGGTAAACCCATTTACCTAAAACACATCTAGTACTCTGGCCAGAGATTTATCACACTATTAGCTCCTCAGATAGCATAGGATATCCACGCATAAAAGCGAGCGGTGAATCCTCGACAACGAAGCATCGACTCCTACATGCATGCATACATCTCGGAGATCAAATAGTGACATCACGTGTGTTACTAGGTAAACCCATTTACCTAAAACACATCTAGTACTCTGGCCAGAGATTTATCACACTATTAGCTCCTCAGATAGCATAGGATATCCACGCATAAAAGCGAGCGGTGAATCCTCGACAACGAAGCATCGACTCCTACATGCATCGGGACCTCACCCAATCCCGCCACCTAATGACCCCAGCTGAGTCGGTAAACGGGTCAAAGTGAGGCACCTATCATGTAGAGTCTCAATGACGTTTCGAGTAGTGATGACTAATCAGTACAACCAAGACCTTGGACTTATCCACTCGACAAATGGTAACCACTTGCAAATTCCGAACGAGGGTAGTTCGATAGATCACCAGGTCACTATCCATCTGCATGCTCAGAACATCACAATGTTCCCTACCAATGAAACATAGTACTTCACATCGCAGATGCTAGTCTCAAGCTCGGGCGGCCTTATCCTCATTTTGACGGCCCAATCGACTAGGAACGTGTTCAGAATACACGGTGACTATTAGATGTATTTCATGATAGCCATCATATCCACTATCAAATCTAACATACACTATGGTGTATTCTAGGTCTTTATCCAACACAATTTTTAACATTATAACATAATGAAAATAAAGAATGCCATATAAGAAATGCGAATTTCATAAATAAAGATCGTTATACGAAGATTCAATAAAACCCAAACGCCACAAGTTGGCTAGTTGGGCATCTACTCTAACACAGATCTCGCAACACCCCTGCTGATAAATTAAACAGATCTTAAGGTTGTGACGTGTTAAGTATTTGGCGTCAGTTATCTATTTACCTTTTTACCCTCGCGGTCAAATTTGAAATCATTTTAAAATACTCTTCTTATTTTGCAATATTGTCAAAATTGTTTCAAAATCATTTCCAAATTTGATCGCGCCATCGGATGATTGACACGTGGTTGTCATCATGTGAAACGTCACATCCACATTTTCTCTCTCTAGTACCTTTTCGCATTCTTGTTTATATTTACGGCGTTTCCTTTTATTCTATGACTTACCTTGCGCATATCTATTCTCCACTACTCTTGTGTTTTGCTCTCTGTGTATTCTTGTTGCAGATATTTTTCAGTCGTACCCTTCTTCAACCAACCATCTGTAATGGCATCCTCACTTATTAGCAACACCAACCAAGTCCATTTTGCCTCTGTCCTTGCCATGGACAACGCATGAATGGTATCTATGTTCGAAGCCCTCGTAGCTTCTGGTCTTAATGGTTTTCTGGGCTGTATGTCTGACATTTTTGAAACCGCTCTGGTCGATTTTTATCAAAACGCTTATGTAAGGGATGGTAATCAAGGGAAATCAGTGGAAATCTCCGAGGAAATTTTTGCAAGAACTTTTCAGTTTCCAGTGGAAGGATTGACAGACATGAATGAGGTACCGAAGGATTTAGTTTTTGACGCAAGGAGTGAGTTTTCATTTACTGGTGAGCAGTTTACAACTTCCTGCAAGAAGCGGGAATTGAAGATTGAGTTCAGACTACTAAGTGATATTTTGGCTAAATCAGTAACTGTGAAAGCATGGTCGTTCGACGCTGTTACTCATGAGTGTTTCCTAATGATGACCGCTATCAATGGAGGAGTCAAAATCAATTGGGGCAGGCTGTTGTTTAACATTTTCACAGACATGGTGACGCCTGGGTCTAGGCAAGCCAGGGGCTACGCTGTTCAAATCTGTATTCTGTTGAAGAAAGTACAAAACTTGGATTTGAGAGATTCCAAGGAGTTCCCACCTCTAAAAATTTTGACTGCCAGAACTGTTGGCAGGTATATTTCTATCAACGACAAGATTTCTGCTGAAGATGTGGAGGATGTGGGAGATGTATCTCGAGTGAAGAAGACACCCGTGAAAAGGGCTGTGTCCAAAAAGAGGCCTCTGTTGCTGTTGATGAGCAGGTGGTGAAAAATAAGAGGACATTGAAGGGGAAAGCAGCTCCTTCAAAAGAGAAGCTGGAGCTAGTATCAGTAGCACAAGAGGCTATTCCACAGCAAATCGTTGCACCAATTCCAGCTGTGTCAACTGTGCCTCCTCCTAAGCCAAAGCGAAAAGCGCCAAAGAGGAAGCTGAAGTTGACACCAGCATCTGATGATGAAACTGTTACCAAGGATGCAGATGTTGGGGCTGTTGAGAAACAAGGAGAAGGAACAACTGCTGATGTTGTGATAAAAGAACAAGCTGTGGCGACCATAGCTGAGAAAGAAAGAGTGTCGTATGATGATGACGTGGATCCTATTATCCAGTATATTCTTGCGGATATACCAGCTGTTAGTGGAACAGATGTTGGTGAAACAGTTTTTGGGGAGCAGATGGCACATAGGTCTGATGATAATGAGAACAGAATAGATATTTCTTTTGGTGAATTTGTTGCTGGTGAGTTTCAGGTGGTTGTTAATGAAGCTGAAAGACTGTTTTAAGAAGGAAGTGATTCCGAAGAAGAAATGGAAACAGATATGCGAGACCATGGTTTGACAGATGATGTGGACCCAGTGACTTCAAAGGCTGATAATCTAATAGTTGAGGACTATGAACGCTTAGTTGCCATGGGGGGTGAACAAGTTCAAAGAACAGAAACTGAGAAGGAGAAGGATGCATAATCTAGAGCTAGTAAGAAATCTGTGGCTGTGAAGAAAAATGAGGAACCATTAAGCAACAAACCAACTGTTGAAGAGATGATGTCTAATGATGATTTACTAATGCAGATTTCGGATGATATGATGCTTCCATCAGTCTCTGCTGCTGAAATCACCAAGATTAAATTTGGTATCACAGTGAAAATCAACGAAGTGCAAGACAAGGACTGGTACTATGCCAGTCTTCCAACGATTTCTGCTAATGACAAAGGGAAAGAGCCTTTGGAAACAGCTGACGTTGTGAAAGGGAACCCAGCTAGAGAGATGGTTCAGTTCATTTGTGGAGATGTAGATTTTCTTGTACAGCAGCGTGAACAGATAATATAGGAGGTTGTTGACTTCTTTCATTATTTTAGTCTTAGCCAGTTAGTTGATTTAGAATCAGTAAGAGCCATAGCCACAAAAGAAAAACATATGTTGTTTTGGGCTGAAACGAATTCTTTGGAAACTGCGGTAAAGCGAAGGGTGTACATAAGTGTCAAATACAGAGAAATGCTGCTGCGAAAATTTTTGGAATCACATCGGAAATATTTTGCACCTGGCCAACCATGGACAGCAATGGCTTCGGAAATCATTGATCTACTTTCTGCTGGTCATCATAAATCTCTCGAAGCACTGTTGGCACAGAAGAAAGAACATGGTTGATATGGGAACGTCCATGTTCCAACAGTCTCTTTGATGACTCTGTCGATGGAGGTGTTGCAGTCCTTGCCCAATTTTATTCTCTGGCCAAGTCCGCTTGCTGGGTGAGGCCGATGGGGTTAATTGATGGGGTCTGGACACCTATACAGGGTAATGATTATTGGCGGAGCACTTGAAGATTATCTCTATTTGTAAATAAACGACAGCTGCCAAAAAAGGCTATTGAAGACAGTTTTGTTCCTCATTGATATTTTATCGATCCTGATCAATATTGGAGAGCATCGCAGTCTATCATCAAAACTTGGGGATGGTTTAAAGTCTGTATGAAGCAGTTCAATTCTTTGAGTCTGGCAAACTTCTGCCAGTAGGCTCACTCAATTTTTGCAGAACTCTTGTTGTTTATGAGCCAATTCTAGAATCTGGCTATCGCAAGCCGACAGTTACATCTTGGGGATGGTCCCAACTTTTCACAGCTTTTGTTAGATACGGCTTATTTGAGAGTTTGAAATCAATTGATATCAGCAATTTTCTCTCAGTTCTTATTCCGGTTCAACCAGTTTTGAGATATTCTTGATACCGTTGTACAGAAAGCACCAGTTTTCATTCTAACAGATACCAGTACACAGGAGGATCCGATTGTACAGATGGATATAGATCAACATCCAGATTCTCCACCTACCTCAGCTGATTCTTCCTTGCACTTCAATGCCAATGACATTCCTACGGAAGATGACTCAGCTCATGAACAGTTTATCTTGCCTTCTACTGCCACTCCTACTACAACAGACATCGCAACATATTTTGCTCAACTACGTGCATCGATTGATCAAGTTCAATTTGAGCAAATCAGGCGAAAGGATGATCTGGACAAACTCAAGGACATACTTCTGATGCATATTCGAGACCTTGAGAAGCAGTTTTCAGAACGTTTTGATCAACAGGACAGGGACAATAGGGTGCTACTTAACAGTATTCGCCAAGAGATTCACGATCAAAAGACCCTCCTGTCACTGGATTTTCTTACGTCTCAAAAGAGGATCAGTACTCAGGTGGCGTCCGTGGCCACAGGCTTAACTGATGTTTAGAAGGATGTTCAGGACACTAAGGATACTTTCTTCCATTAGTTACTGGATTTCCGTGTACAGTAACAGGAGAACTATAATAATCTTACCACTCAATTGGGCAAACTTGTTGATTACATCAATCGTGGTGGTAATGACAAAAAGGGGGAAGAGAGTAGCAGCCGCCGTCCTCAACTGCCTCCAGATGATCAGAATAGACCTAGTGGAGGTAGTGCTAGCAGAGGTGGTGGTTCTGGTGGAAGTAGTAGAAGAGGTGATATAAGGGATTCTTCAAAAAGGCGATCGAGCAGTGGTGGTGGTGGATCTGGTACTTATGGTGAAACTTATGGACCGTATGGACCTTATAAGAAGAATGTTGAATGGTGGCTGTATGGAAAGAATCAGTTTTAAGTTTTTCAGTTTTTGTACAAATCTTTTGTACATTGTTCAGCTAATGAGACTTATAAAATTTCAGCACGACTTTGAGTTTTCTTGCTTATATCTTATTAAGTCGTAAGGCTGCTAAGTTTTGTCATCACCAAAAAGGTGAAAATTGTTAAGATAAAATTTATTAGTTTTGGTGATAACAAAATAAGACTAAAAAATGACTTTAAGCTTTCGCAGAAGATTTCAGAAGTCATGACGTCATCCTAGCATTTTTTAGATTTCAGAAGTCATGACGTCATCCCAGTGTTTTGAAGCTTTCAGAAGTCATGACGTCATCCTAGCGGTTTTTTAGTTTTCAGAAGTCGTGACGTCATCTCGATGTATTGAAGAGTTCAGAAGTCGTGACATCATATACTTGGATTGAAGATTTCTAAGTCTCGAAAGATTCTGAACTAAGCATTGACTTCTGAGTTGACCATTCGGGAACAGTTATTCAGATTTGAATCTACAGTGTAAGATCTGTTGTTAAGAGCGAAGTGTATTCATATTTGAGTAACAGACTGTGGTATATTTTTTCCGTTTTGAGTATTTCAGGTGTGAACAGTATCTATTCAGTTTTTGGATAAAGTTGCTTTGACATCAGAAGTGATGAATTCAGTTTTTGGGATATTTGTATAACAGAGCTTTCAGATATCGAAACAGTATCAGTATGCATTCAGTTGTTGCTTTCAGTGGTTGCATTCAGATGTTACAAGTGCACAGTTATCTCTATATATTCAGTTGTGACAGCTACGAATAAACAAGCAGCGATAAGATAGCAATTACTTCAAGGGAAAAAGAAATGTTTTAACAGAAAGAACTTTCAGGCGTAAGGAACGAACAGCTTCAAACGCTACCATGTGTTTAAATTGGAAAGAATCAATGGTTGAGATTGGATCGTACAAATTCCTGGAATTAAGGAGACAATGTCAGAGCTATTTTGGGCGATGTACGCAGTATACAGAGGACGTTATACGACGTTTGCTCAAATATGGATATACGACAATTTGGCCCTGATGAAGAGCAGATTACCTTTTGGTGGAGCAGGATATACGGTTGTACGATGAACATATATTCAAAAAGGGATTTTGTTTCCTTAGGTGAATTTTAATGACCGTTGAGATCAAAGGGTATAAAAGGCTGAAGAATTAAAATTGAGAAGCTCTCTGCCAATTCTCTGTCTCTCATCTATTCTATGAGCTTATTGCTTATTGACGCTATCTTTCAAAAAGCTCACACAGTCACTGGAAAGATACATTTGCTAAATCTTCTGAAGTTCCAGTGCTTTCAATCTCGAAGAACGGTCTCTTAGTTGCTATTAATAGCTTAATCTTCGAGATATCATCTTCGGTTCACTTTTGTGAATCGAGCTTCATAGTATAGAAACCAGAAGATTTACAGTCTCAAAACCATTGTATTTCATTGTTATCATTCAGATAGAGTTTGTAACGAACTGGCTGTTTAAAGCAGTTCGAGAAATTCTAAGTGTTGTAAACAGCAGCTGCGTCTGCTTGTTGATTGGAGTTGCTATGAGTTCACCTGGAGCGAGGCTCGGTGATTGGGTGTTTACAGTGTCTGTACTCATCAAAGCCTTCTAGTGGAACCTTCCTGAAAAGGAAGAAGGGGAGACGTAGGATTTGATATCGAACTTCCATAAACAAACTCTTGACCTTATACTTTTACTTTACTGCATTTATTTATCCTTACACTGTTCACAGATTGATCTACTTCATTTCGCACATTATTTGTTAGTCGACAAATCTGATTTGAGACTGAGATACCCTAAATCTGGTAACTCGGATTTAAGTTAAGCAAGGCGCTTGTAAAAACTGTTTTAAGGTTTCGAAAATTTAAAATCCCAAAGGAGTTCATTCAACCCTCCCCCCCTTCTGAACTCCTAAGGCTGTTTTTCAATCCTATTGATCCTATCAGTTTACGTACCTCACTCAGCTCTCCCTCAAAACTGTCCGCACAAAAGTTTGCGCTAGGAACAGTAGAACAGATTACACCAATTCAGCACTAGCGTAAACTATGCAGTAACACCCATTAGCTTACAGCGGCATAGCTCGCGGCAACAGTCAAGAACACACTCTGGACAGCTTACGCATACTGGATCGTTCTCTCAAAAGCTGGACCTCTTAACAGCTCTCGTCCAGTCTGCTAACTACGACCAGTTCATTCCTAATCTGAGACCACCAGCACTGATATACACAGTACACCGCTACCAACTAACATCTAAGCTGCTATCTCTAAAGCAGCTTGCGACTGCCAACCTAGCTCACAATCTCCAGAACAGCACTGAGCATTCAGCTCAGTCTATGATCTCTGGAACAGCTTGTGCTAAACTAGATTAGCTCATGTCAACCAACTCAGGTCGCGCATATCCAAAACAGCTCACAGCCCTCAGGCCAACGTCTACCGTTCCTCTCGGATTACACTAGCATGTCTATAGTTCGCCCTACTCAGCTTGGGATGCTCATCAATAGCTTACGACGCCCATAGCTGTCCGCCCAGCTCACAGACCACAGTGCATGAACCTGGAGCAGCTCAAAGATCACAAAAAAGATTAAGCTTGCTGCTCCCCGCTTGAAACGAACCAGACTCTAGAATTTTTTTAAAAAATAAAGTGCGGAATAAATAATCTAAAAAGTATGGTCGTCCCCTTTAAAACATTTTTCTCAACATTACTTTAAAACATAAATAAATAAATAAATAAATATCTTAGAAACATTAAATCATCCATATGGCATAAAATCAAAGTACGTAAAAGTTGCGAAAACTAAACATGACTGATAAAATAACTGAAAATGTTTCATAACATAAGATGAAGACGTCAAAATGGTCACGTGTACAACTACGACGGGCGCTCAGAGATCCTCACCGCCGGTCGGTATAAAATCAACAGGGTCATCACCTGTACTATTTAAACCTAGTGAGCCTAAAGGCCCAGCATGCTTTATCTTTTAAAATAGCAAAGTACGTATAATAAAACCACATGCAAACACATACGCATAATAAAATAATATTTAAAACATGTATGCATGGATGGTCGTAAGGTGTCACGATCTGATAGCAGCTTTTGGTTCCAGTCATATGTCGCGCGCTGCCGCTATCCAAGTACCATATGAGTGACTCATCTGCAACTTTGTACCTGTTGTCCTGCAATCATAAAACCAAATTTTCGGTACCCAATTTTACTTGAGTCCAGATAGGATTACCCCTTTCGGGACCCATACTTGAATTACCTTAACAGTTTCCCAGTATGAAAGTCCTTAAGGGTTCGTGTAGAAACATTGTGAGATCTGTTGAGTTTTGGTTTAATACTTTGACCATTCAGATCTCTCCTCGGCTGAACCTTTTTCCAAATAGATTTGACCTTCGTCGAACCATGCCTTTGTTGGTTCAGAACAAATGACTTGGATACAGCTTTCGCTTTATCTTTCTCAAGTATGTTCGTTATCCAACTAGGCTTAGAGTCTTGGGTCTGATATAGCCGATGCCTTGTTTTCCTTTATGTTTCAGCCTTGGTGACATCTGACCATCGTACTTCACTGACTCACATGTTTCGTGTATTACACTGGCTTTGACAAAATTCATCTTTTTTAACTTGTCATATGCCAGATTTGACTAAGTACTAGTCTCTCCGGAGCTGCTTTTACCAACATTGAAACCTAAGCCAGATTTATCATTAAGTGGCTTTTGGGTCTCATGCAGCTTTCTTAGAGTGACAGAAGACTGAGTCCAGGAGCTCATCACCAGATTTAATCTTTCGTTTTCAGATGTGAGCTCGCAGAACTTTAATCTCAAGGATTCATTCTCAGTCTTCAGCTTACTTAACTCGATTTGTAAACTATCAATTTACCCAAGTTGAGCGATGCTTGGTTCAACTGAACTATTTTTCAAATCCATGTTTTTGGCTTTGACTTACTCAAATGTCTGAGATAGCTTTCTGTACTCATAGACCATCTCGTTGAGTGCATTGATCAGTCTTCACGTGTAAATTCCCAATTAGAAAAATCAAATACCTCATCTTCTGTATGGTCTTATTTGCCATTAAGCAGTGAACATATTCTGGCTCACTGTCACTAGATGAGGAGCTGCTTGAGGTTGAATCTGAATCTGAATCTGCCCAGTTTTTGTTGCTCTCTTCCGCAACAAGCACTTTACGATCATTCTTTCGATTGGGCTTCTTATCAGATCTGGTCCTCATCCTCCTCTCTTTGGATCTTTCATTAGATCTATCGTCTTTCTTCTCATCTCGCTTGGATCTGTCCTCCTTCTTAGACCTGTTACAGTCTGCTGCGAAATTCTCTGGACGACCGCAATTATAACAGTTCATATCAGTAGATATCTTTTCATATTTGTTATAATTAAAAGAAGGGTTAGAGGATCTTCTCATGAATTTCCCAAACTTCTTGACGAAGAGGGACATGATGTCATTGCTCAGTTGTTCGGCAGACTTGCTAGTGCTTGGAGAGAACTGTTCAGATGTTGTTCCTGCGAGAGCTTTTCTTGGTTTAGATTTCGACGGTCCTGCCTCAGATCTGGTTTCTAACTCAAACTCATACGTCTTCATATTCTCAAACAGATCATGAAGCTCCAACTTGTTTAGGTCCTTAGACTCTCTCATAGCCATTGTCTTGACATCCCACTCATTGGGTAATGCTCTCATCACTTTAAGCGCCAACTCTCGGTTGCTGTTTTCTTTTCCCAGACTTGTTAGCTCGATCACCACAGCACTGAAACGCTCATCAAACTCCGCCATGGTTCGCCCTCTTTCATCTTGATTGACTCATACTTCTGCTGGGCCACAGTTAGTTTGTTCTCCTTGGTTTCATCATTGCCCTCGCAAATTTGAATCAGCTTCTCCCAAATTTCCTTGGCAGTGGTACAGGTCTTGATTTTGCTGAACATGTTTTTATCCAGCGTCTTATACAGAATATCCCTGGCCACATTGTCCAAGTTCGATTTCTTCTTATCCTCAGTAGTGTATTCACATCTTCTCTTTTCTATCCACTCTGGTGCACCCTCAGTAATGGCTATATCAGTGTTGGCCTTCATTATCTTATGCGTCCATCTGTAATGGCTGACCACATATCATCATCTTGCGCGACCAAATGTTTTTGCATCCTTATCTTCCAATCGTCATAGTCTTCCTTCGAAAACATAGGAATCTTGTTATGTGAGGTAGACATGTTGAAATAATAAAGCGTAAGAGGCAAACTGTTCAATAACTGAGATGCGCAGGCTCTTATACCAATTGATAGGATCAATTAGGATCGAAAATGGGCCTAGGAGTTCAGAGGGGGGGTGTTGAATGAACTCCTTGGATTTTATTTTTCCGAAACCTTCAAAAACGTTTTACAAGTGCCTCACTTAACTCAGATCTGAGGATCTCAGTTCAAATCTGTTTTCTTGACTAACAAAAATTATGCGGAAAGAAGTCAATTAAACAGTGAATAACATGAATGTAAATAAGTGCGATGCAAGAAGTAAAAGTGCAAGGGTCAGAAATTTTTTTCTGGAAGTTCGGATATCAAATCCTACGTCTCCCCTTCTTCCTTTGCAGAAAGGTTCCACTAGAAGATTTTGATGTACACAGCCTCTGAATACACCCGATCACTGAGCCTCGGTCCAAGTGAACTCCTAGCAACACCAACTACTTGCAGATAATACTGCGGTTTACAATCGAATGTAATTTTCTCAAACGGCTTAACGTAGCACGTTTGTTACAGACTCAATCTAAACAATACAGTGAATATGATGTTTTGAGTACTGCAAATATCTCGAAGATAAAACAATTAAGAACAAAATAATGTTTTTCGAGATTTGACAACTTACTTTGAATATTTTGATGCTTGAATATTCCCAGAAATTGAGAGCTTGAGAGTATGCAAGATGAAATCAAGCGTGAGCTTCTTCATTTGAAATCTTAAGCTATTTATACTCTTCAATCTCAACGGTCAGTAGATAAGAATCCCTTTGCATATCTTCATCGAATCTCCATTAGAGCTATGCACAAGGTAATCTACGCTGCCAAAGCTTTATTGACTTGTTTACCAAACCGGGTAAACAACGTATCAATCACTCTGCGTAATGCGCGATTTTACTCAAAATAGCTTTGATTTGGTTTCCTTAATTCACTCGTGACCGTTGGTTTCTCTCAAATAAACAACTGATAACATCTGTCGGATTCCTAAGGTCACATCTGTTGTAGCACTGAATTCCGAAAACTGCTCTCTGTCATATCTGAAAATACTGTACTGCTCTTCTCGTAATAATGCAACGTTATCAAATCTGAAGTTTAAAGAACCCTGTGTAGTCTGTTCACATATAAACGCTTATACCCGGATCTGTTACCAAAACCTCTGATCCAAATCTGATAGGCTTCTAACTGAAATCTGAATAAACTGTTCCCAAATATATCGGATCTGAAAATACTTAACTGATAACTCCTATAACTGACTGTCCAGATCTGATTCAGTTCTTATCTTATTTTTGTTATCACCAAAACTTAAAAATTTTACCTTAACAAAAGTCATCCACGAACTTTGAAAACCCCTAAGACTCGAAATCTTAATTTTCACAAAAATGACCCGACGAGGCTCACTTCGAGCGAAAAAACGGTAAAAATCATTATAAATCCATTTCTCAACCAACTCACTCCTTGTTTCAATCCACATAACCGTAACTCAATATAATAGTCACTGGAATAAACAATACTCAAAAACAATTCAATACGGGACAAACCCAATGCTCGTAATGACACTGCTCGCGTGTTGACTGTAATCAGGACGCATGCTAGCCATAAAACTCATACTAATTCGTTCCTCGACCAAATTGATCCCCATTTCGACCTGCGTGACCCTAACTCAATGAGCTATCTCCTGAAATCAACCTTTACCATACAGACCACATAGAGAGACTAACCCGACCCCAACAACTCTACTGTCGTGCACATACGACAAGCCGGGGCACGTGCTGATCATAAATTCATAACTAATTCATTACCAAATCCCTCTCTATTTGGACCAAAGTGACCCTAATCGATGGAATAACTACTAGGACCACACTTAGACCAAACCCTAGCCCCATGAACCTCCCATGACCGAAGCTTCACAAGGAACAATTCAAATGCAAGTTAAAAATTGCGATGCATGCATGAATCGTAAACAATAAACGTAGATCTGATAATTCACATATAAATCTTGCAACATCTTTTAAAAACAGTATATTATGATTAAATGATGAGAAAAGTAAGAATAGAACATGTCTGTGTAGGAGAAAAAGAAGATCTACGAGTTACCGACGTGTAGGACGCGAGATTGGGACAAGACCGCCTTGGATCACCAAAAGCTTGCAAAAATTTGAACTTGAGGGAGAGGGGAGTGGCTTGAGGAGGCCAGGAGAGTGGGGAGCAGTAGGGTTTTCGAATTTGGGGTGAAGGGGAGAATGAGTTGTGCCAAAAGACCCCTGCCAATGGTTTAATTAAGAAAATTAATAGTTTTTTCCCATACTAACTCTCCTCCTAACTAAAATGTGTTTTAAAACTCCCAAAGCAAGCCTCCAACTTAAATTTTCATAATACTAATTTCCCATACTTGCAAAACATAGAAAAACTCATTAAAATAGCCTGTATAGGCGGAAAACGAGTTTCCCTAAAAAATAATCATAAAAACCCCAATTTTCGGAAATTGCTGCTTAAAAATAATAAATTTGCTCTTAAAAATCTGAAATAATTTTCATCTCAGTTGTCCATAGTCTAGTCCACGCTTCTGGACTCAAACAGGCTAAAAACATAACATGCATATAATGCAACATTAAAACCATAAATAAATCACATAAAATAGCAAATAATTTTTCTAAAATAATTTTCTCCCTAGTCATGCACTCGTTTCTACGTAATTAGGATTTCTAGGCGTTACAACTCTGCCCCACTTAAAGGAATTTCGTCCCCGAAATTAAGTACGTACCGAAAATCTCAGGGTAGCACGTCCGCATATCGGCCTCAGTCTCCCAGGTAGCATCTTCCTCTGAGTGATTATGCCACCGGACTTTGACCATCGCAATACTCCGTGCTCTAAGCCTGCGCTCCTCTCGAGCCAAAATCTGTACTGGTCGCTCCTCAAATGATAAGTCTGGCGCTACTGGAGCGGCTCGAAATCCAACACGTGCGATGGGTTCGAAACATACTTCCGGAGCATCGAGATATGAAATACATTATGAATCACTGACCGGCTGGGTGGGAACGCTACTCGATATGCCAAAGCACCAACCCTCTCCAAAATCTCAAACGGACCAATAAACCTCGGGCTGAGCTTGCCCCTCCGGTCAAAGAGCATCACGCCCTTCATGGGCGATATCCTCAAGAATACATGGTCCCCAACCGCTAACTCCAGATCTCGTCGTTTCTGATCGCCATAACTCTTCTAACGACTCTGGTCTGTCCTCATCCAATCCCGTATCCTCGTCACTATGTCGCTGTCTGCTGCACTAGCTCCGGCCCAGTCAACACTCTCTCTCCAACCTCATCCCAGTGCACGGGAGATCGACATCTCCTCCCGTACAGAGCCTCGTAAGGAGCCATCCCAATCGATGTATGAAAGTTGTTGTATGTGAACTCTACCAGAGGCAATCTCGAGTCCCACGTACCCTGGAATCCTATCACACAAGCTCTCAGCAAATCCTCCAGAATCTGGATGACTCTCTCCGACTGGCCATCTGTCTGCGGGTGAAACGTCATGCTGAACGACAACCTAGTCCCCAAGGCGGCATGTAAACTCCTCCAAAATGCAGATGTAAATCTGGTGTCCCTGTCACTATAGAGATCGGTATGTCATGCAGCCTGAAAACCTCTCTAATGTAAAGCTCTATGTACTGAGTCAGGGTGAAAGTAGTCTTCACCGGTAAGAAACGCGCTGACTTGGTGAGTCTGTCCACAATCACCCATATTTCTATGTATCCTCTGGGACTCCTGGGTGACCCCATCACAAAATCGATCATAATATGCTCCCACTTCCACTCGGGAATAGGGAGTGGCTGCAATAACCCTGCCGATCGTTGTTGCTCTGCCTTGACCTGCTGACAGGTCAAGCACTCAGATACAAAACTCCCAATATCCTTCTTCATCCTCGGCCACCAATAGAGCATCTGTAAATCCCTGTACATCTTCGTACTCCCTGGGTGGATGGAGTACGTCGATGCATGAGCCTCTACTAAAATCTCCGCTCTCAACTGCTCGGTATCGGCACCACATGCGACCTCTGAAACTAACGATCCCATCCTCAATTGTATACAGACCTCGCCCTCTGGCCTCATCTCGCTTTCTCCACTGCTGTAATTGCTCGTCAGTGGCCTGCCCGTCTCTAATCTGATCTCGAAGAGTCGGCTGAACTGTGAGCGCTGCCAAACTCGATGAACAGCTTCCTGAATAGAACTCCAGTCCAAATCTCTGATCTCAGCCTGTAGTGGCCTCTCGATTGATAAGCATGCCACCACTGAAGCCTTACGGCTCAAAGCATCTGCCACCACATTAGCTTTACACGAATGATAGCTAATGTCAAAATCATAGTCCTTCACCAACTCTAGCCATCTGCGTTGTCTCATGATCAGCTCCTTCTGGGTGAAGAAGTACTTGAGGCTCTTATGGTCGGTGAAAATCTGACACTTCTCACCATACAAGTAGTGTCTCCAAATCTTCAGTGCAAACACTACTGCAGCAAGCTCCAGATCATGCGTCGGATAGTTCTGGTCATAAATCTTCAACTGTCTCGATGCATATGCAATAAACTTGTCACCCTGCATCAAAACTGCACCTGAACCTCTCAGGGAAGCATCTGTATACACCACAAACTCCTCATGATCCACTGGCATCGCTAAAATTGGCGCTGAAGTGAGAGCCTCCTTCAGCTTATTGAAGCTCCTTTGACACTCAGGACTCCACACATACTTCGCATTCTTCTTGGTCAGGCCTGTCAAGGTCACTGAGACAGAAGAAAAGCCCTTGATGAATTTACGATAGTAACCTGCTAAGCCAAAGAAACTGTGAATCTCTGCTTCATTCTTTGGAATCCCGCAGTTCTAAACTACCTCCACCTTCGATGGGTCGACTGAAATTCCATCTCTAGAAACGATATGACCCAGAAACGGTATCTGCTCGAGCCAAAACTCGCACTTGCTGAAATTTGCATACAACTTGTGCTCTCTCATGGTCTGCAAAGCCGTCTGCAAATGCTGTCTATGCTCCTCTAAGCTCCTCGAGTAGACCAAGATATCATCGATAAAAACAATGATGAACTGGTCCAAGTACTGTCTTACGACTCTGTTCATCAAATCGATGAAGATCGCTGGGGCATTCGTCAGGCCAAACGGCATCACCAGGAACTCATAGTGACCGTAATGTGTCCGAAATGCAGTCTTGGACACGTCCTCCTCTCTAACCCTCAACTGATGGTAGCCAGATCTCAAATCAATCTTTGAGAAAATCGAAGCTCCCTGCAACTGATCAAATAAATCCTCTATCATCGGGAACGGCTACTTGTTCTTCACTGTGACACGGTTCAACTCCCGGTAGTCTATGCACAACCTCATACTGCCATCCTTCTTCTTCACAAACAGAACTGGCGCGCCCCATGGAGAAAATCTAGGGTGTATGAATTCCTTGTTGAGAAACTCCTGAATCTGCTCCTTCAGCTCCATCTCGGTAGGAGCCAATTGATACGGTGCCTTAGAGATAGGCACTGTACCTGACATCAGCTCGATCGAAAACTCCACCTCTCTCTCCGGTGGAACTGTCAGGCCTCGTGCTCAACTCAGAGTAAAACCACACAAAACAATAGCGGAAGCAATAAAATAGTAGTTAAAATTTGCGCTTTTAGCCTCACAGAAAGATAACGTAATTTAAAATACAACAATACTCAAAATATCACAGTTTACAATCACTCAGTACAACAGTACAACATGTAACAAAGTACAAGAACACCAGACTACAACTGGATACAACAAAGCACAGGGCATCCCCCGGCTAACAGTACTGACACATATATGATATACGCTAACTGGGACACTCTAACCACCACCTGGGGCACCTCCAGCTGGGTCAACTCCACGACCAGCTGAGTAACCTGGGAAACCTGGACAACAAACAGGCAGGCAAACAAACCAAGCCCCAGAGGGACATGGGGTCAAACCCCAGTACGGAGAGAAACTGAAAATCAGTAGTTAAACAACTACAGATAATATGCAATGCTATGCATGAGATGAGGCTACAACCGAAGGCAGGGAGCCAAAAGATCTCAACAGCTGCTCAACAAGAGAAACAGATCAACTGAACAATGGTGGCCACGGTGTGTGAGTATATGGGAGCTACCCACTCGTCTCAGCACACGGTACCAGATGCAGAACATAGCTTAACCTGTTGTTGCCCAACTCATGAGGTGTGGGAGCTACCCACTCCGCTCATAATGGCTAACAGATCCCAGCAGGGAGATGAGGGTGATGGGAGTTACCCGCTCGGCCTCCAACAAGCATCCTGGTACACACAGAGATCAAGATATAAGGCACGGCTAAACAAGATCTGGATGCAACATGAATAATTCGTGTATGCAAATGACAGCTTGAAGATAACAACATAACAGAAGAAAGCAGAGAACGGAACATAGGCATACACAGCAACATACATAGTATCCATGCCCAATTCAACGCTGTAAAACAAGCTCACATCCGTACCTCAATTATTCTGAGCTATAATTACAACAACGAAGTCCCGAGCAACACAGATCTGAAACCTGATAAGCAAAACACAATGCTAACTCAGGGAGCGAAAGCACAGACACTACAAATCTGGAAGTTACGAACTCAACCAGCACTATCCAACCCTTCTAACACCACAGAAGGCTCTAAACAAAGCACAAGGTAGGGTCTTAACGCTTACCCAGCAAGCTACCTGAACGGCAGACGAAATCCGATGCTTATGCTAAGAGACTACAAAAGGGAGATGTCTTCGCGATCCACCTCCAGCTCCTCCCAAGTCTTCAAAAGAGACACCAAACAAAGCGTCTTAGCAAGAGGAGTCCAACGCGACCACTCTTACTTCAGTCGGAGCTAACTACCGTAGGCAATCGGAGAAGATAAGGTTCGGTGAACATTAGCTAGGGTATCACGATAGGATTCTCTATTGGGAAATATTCTAAGTGTCGAAACTGAATATTTAAGAACGAAGGCAAGGTTCTATATTTAAAGGTCAAATCTGCTCAAATCTGAAGAACAGAACCCACCGACACTTAAGTCTCAAAATTGGTTTCCCACTCGGATCTGAATCTCACATCAGATCTGACTATATGCCAAAACAGATCCCGACTTAACCAAAAGACGTCACACAGAGTCTACTATCGCCTCTGGACACATCACCCGCTACTCAAACCTGAAAACCAACATAACTGAGATATGAATCCCACCACTAAGCAGCAAACGGTGTCGCATCGTAACCACTCAGATCCCGTCAAAACTGAAGGCTAACGCTGCTTGAATCTGAATCTCGCTCGCTAAACGAAATGCTGTCGTTCCAACTAATCCAAACGACGTAGTTTAGCTACTCGCTACAGAAACACGCTAGCGTACTCACATATGCCTAGATACTCCAGATTCCATCTCCACAACTGAATGCGATCACCCAGTGTTGACCAACACTCACATCTGATCAGTTCTCGCGGGAATTATACAACTCTCAAGATTTGTTTCAAGGACTTATGCAAACCCGATAACTAAACCAAGCATACCAGCTCAAAGCTGGCTCATTCCAGATCTGTTCAAGCCAAATCTGGTCTATGTTAAACCCGGTTAATTAACTAAATTAATCTTATAAACTTTCGGGTCTCACATCTCTCCCTCACTAAAACAGGATTTCGTCCTCGAAATCAAGAGTTCAAGATAACTGGGAAAACAAACATAAGCAAGAATCTACCGGGAAATAACAAGGAACAAACCAATTACTGGCATCTGATACAACGCTTACTCAAACAGATGCGACAACTCACGTTGCATCTTCTCTTCCAGCTCCCACGTAGCTTCTTCTCTACCATGTTTGCTCCACTGGACCATCACCAAGGGAATGGTCTTGTTCCTCAGCTGTTTCTCTTTTCTATCTAAGATCTGCAAGGGATAATCAACGTAACTCAAAGTCCGATCTAACTCTACCTCATCAGTTCTTAATACATGCGACGGATCTGGCTCATACTTCCTCAGCATCGACACATGAAAAACATCATGCAAGGAAAACAAATCTGGCGGCAACAACAGCCGATAATCCAGTGGACCAATTCTCTCAGCAATCTAATATGGTCCAACATAATGAGGATCTAACTTTCCCTTTGAGACCAAATCTCATAACACTGCGGAAAGGAGAAACTTTCAGGAAAACCAGATCACCAACCTGAAACTCTAAAGGCCTACGCCTCTTATTCGCATAACTGGCTTGGCTATCTTGTGCAGCTTTCATTCGCTGGCGAATCAGATCTACTTTATCTCTCATCTGCTGCACAAATTCTGGAGAAGATAGCTGCTTCTCCCCCACTTCTTCCCAACATACAGGCGATCTATGCTTCCTGCCATACAAAGCTTCAAATGGTGCCATACCAATCATGATCTGATAGATGTTATTGTAGGAAAACACCACCAAAGACAACGAATCTTGCCATCTACCACTAAAATCCATTACAAAAGCTCTCAACATATCCTCTAAAATCTGGATAGTTCTCTCAGATTGGCCATCTTTCTGGGGATGATACGCTATACTCATCGCCAATCTGGTACCCAAAGCGGTTTGCAAACTCTTCCAAAACCTGGAAGTAAACCTCGGATCATGATCTGAAACAATAGAAACAAGCACACCATGCAATCTGACCATGAAATCTATGTACAGCTTCGCCATCTTCTTCAAAGAATAGGTCATATTGTAGGGAATGAAATGAGTAGACTTCGATAATCTATCAATCACAACCCACACAGCATCACATCCTCGACTGGAACGAGGCAAATGCGTGACAAAATCCATTGCTATGTGCTCCCAATTCCATTGGGGAATCTCCAAACTCTGCAATAGACCACCAGGTCTCATCCTCTCGGCCTTAACTTGCTGACAGTTCAGACAACGGGCTACAAAATCAGCAACATCACTTTTCAAACCTGCCCACCAGTAATGCTGCTTCAAGGCATAATACATCTTCCTTGTACCAGGATGAAGACTGTGTCTACTACAGTGCGCTTCTCTCAAGATCTCCTCCTTCAAATCAACCAGATTTGGGACAACCAACCTTCCAAGAAACCTCAAACAACCATCAGACGAGACAGAATAATCCTCTAACTATCCAGATCTCACCTTCAGCTTCAACTCATGGATGGATGGATCTGTCCTCTGAGCTGCTCTAATGCTCGCAACAATCTCTGGCACAACTTGACTTCCAAGAAACCTCAAACAACCATCAGACGAGACAGAATAATCCTCTAACTATCCAGATCTCACCTTCAGCTTCAACTCATGGATGGATGGATCTGTCCTCTGAGCTGCTCTAATGCTCGCAACAATCTCTGGCACAACTTGAAAAAAAGAAACCACAACATAATCTTCACCTGGGTAAAATCGCCAACCAGTAGTGCTTAGATGCTCATGGACCTTCGAAATCTGCAACGAAGCCAGCATCGCCACTTGAGTCTTTCTGCTCAATGCATCAGCAACTACATTCAGTTTCCCAGGTTGATATTTGATTTCACAATCAAAATCCTTAAGCAGCTCCATCCACCTACGCTGTCTCATGTTCAAATATGACTGAGAAAACAGATATCGAAGGCTCTTGTGGTCTGGATACACCACAAACTGCTCGCCATATAGATAGTGGCGCCAAATATTCAAGGCAAAAACCACCGCTGCCAATTCTAAATCATGAACTGGGTAGCGAGTCTCATGCGGTTTCAACTGACGAGAAGCATACGCAATGACTCGACCATTCTGCATCAACACACAACCCAATCCATTCAAGGAAGTATCTGCACAAACCACAAAACCATCCGAACCAGACGGTAAAGCTAATATAGGCGCAGAAGTTAGCTTCTCTTTGAGCAGCAGAAAACTGTTCTCACACTGCTCAGTCCAAACAAACTTCTTGTCTTTCTGAGCCAACTGCGTCATCGGCTTAGCTATACTAGAGAATCCCTCTATAAAACGCCTATAATAGCCAGCCAAACCCAAGAAACTACGAATCTCAGAAACATTCTTGGGACGCTCCCAGTTAACAACTGCTTCAACTTTACTGGGATCCACAGAAATACCTGCAGCTGAAACAACATGACCCAGAAATACAACTCTGTCTAACCAAAACTCGCACTTAGAAAACTTAGCATACAACTGCGAGTCTCGAAGCGTCTGAAGAACCAGTCTCAAATGCTCTTTGTGCTGCATCGGAGTCTTAGGTACACCAAAATATCGTCGATAAACACAATCACAAACTGATCGATGAATTCTCTAAACACTCGATTCATCAAATCCATGAAAACGACAGGGGCATTCGTCAAACCAAAAGGAATAACTAAAATAATGTGTTGGCGCAGCGGCGGATCCTCTCCTGGGGCGCAGCGGCGGATCCGCTCCCGGGGCGCAGCGGAAGATTTTAAAATTTGGACCCGGGAACGATCAATACATAGTATAAACAGCAATTAAACATTCATAGGATGTTTAGTTTGGTACCTTGCTGGCGTCTAGGCGCCTGGCTCCGACCAGTTTCACGAGGAAATCGGCACTTCAACGGTAGGCGGTTGTCGTTCTCCTAATCCGGTCCATGACTGAAATCTCGATCCCTTCGTCGGTCTGCACTAGAAAATGCGACGAATATTTCACGGACGGAATCTCCTCGTCGAGACGGTCGGAACAAGTCCGACGGCGGTGACAGGCGGCGTCGGCGGCGCGTCGGCGGCGGGCGGCGACGACAAGGAGAGGCGGCGGCCGTGAGGAGTGGGAGAAGGGAGGGAGGCGTGCTCTAGGGTTTTTGGAGTGTGTTGTCAATGCAACCCTAAGGCCTCTATATATAGACTTTCTATGGGCTTGAACCGGCCCAATGGGCCTGGGTCGGGCCCAGTCCCAGAGTGCACATTCGTTTCAAGTCCATCACCGTGGCTCCTATATAATCCCGATCGACGATCAGATCGGACCGATCTACACAATTTACAAAACTGAGTATTATGATGCGAAAACAATTTTTCGGACCACCTAATCCAAAATAGCAGTTTGGCCCCTGCAAGTTTCAAGGATAGTCAAACTAGCCCAAACTTTAGGGAAATTGCATTTCGACCCTGTTTAATTTTAGAAAGTCGCACTTCCATCCTTCCTCCTCCTATACTCAACAAATTGATTTTAATTTCCGCTCGGGAACTGAGAAGCCAGTACTTGTGTGACCCTCAATGGTTCAGGGATACAGCTAGCCGTGGGCCCACAACATGTGTGACTCCGAAATCACAATTTCGGACTGACCCATCGGATCATGGTAAAGCGTATAGCAACATCGCCCCATGATCCCCTAGGTATCACTGATAGTGCCTGCAAGAACCAGTTGGTCATGGTTAGCGTACAGTACGGTCCTTTCAACACAAATATCCCGATCAGATCAACGACCATTGGTAAATCGAGAGTCGCTAGAGATCCAATAACCATGCATATATCTCGGAGATCAAATAGTGACATCGCGTGTGTTACTAGGTAAACCCATTTACCTAAAACACATCTAGTACTCTGGCCAGAGATTTATCACACTATTATCTCCTCAAATAGCATAGGATATCCACGCACAAAGGCGAGCGGTGAATCCTCGACAACGAAGCATCGACTCCTACATGCATCGGGACCTCACCCAATCCCGCCACCTGATGACCCCAACTGAGTCGGTAAACGGGTCAAAGTGAGGCGCCTATCATGTAGAGTCTCAATGACGTTTCGAGTAGTAAGGGCTAATCTGCACAACCAAGACCTCAGACTTAATCCACTCGATAAATGGTAACCACTTGGAAAGTCCGAACGAGGGTAGTTCGATAGATCACCAGGTCGTTATCCATCTGCATGCTCAGAACATCATAATGTTCCCTACCAATGAAACGTGGTACTTCACATCGCAGATGCTAGTCTCTAACTCGGGCGGCCTTATCCTCATTTTGATGGCCCAATCGACTAGGAACGAGTTTTGAACACACAGTGACTATTAGATATGTTTCATGATAGCCATCATATCCACTATCACATCTAACATACACTATGGTGCATTCTAGGTATTTATCCAACACAATTGTTAACATTATAAAATAATGACGATAAAGAATGCCTTAAAAGAATACGAATTTCATAAATAAAGATCGTTTTACAAAGAGTCAATAAGAACCCACACGCCACAAGTTGGCTAGTTGGGCACCTACTCTAACATAATGTCCGTACCTCGTACAAAACGCAGTCTTCGCAACATCTTGCTCTCGCATACGCAACTGATGGAACCTCAAACACAAATCAATCTTAGAAAATACAGCCAAACCCTGAAGCTGATCAAACAAGTCATCGATCCTCGGTAAAGGGTACTTATTATTGACTGTCTCCTTATTCAATTGCCTGAAGTCTATACAAATCCTCATCGACCCGTCCTTCTTCTTACAAACAAGAAAGGCGCTCCCCAGGGTGACATGCTCGGCCTAATGAAACCCTTCTCCAGCAAATCACTAAGCTGAACCTTAAGCTCCCTCAACTCAGCTGGCGCTAAATGATACGGAGCTCTCGAGATAGGAGCTGTACCAGGTACCAATTCAATGCTGAAGTCTATCTCCCTCTTCGGAGGAAACCAGGAATCTCCTTCGTAAACACATCCGGGAAACGGAGAACAACGGGAACGTCACTAATCTCTACGTGTGAAGAAGAAGACGCATCCAAAGCATAGATCATAAATCCAGCATTCTCCAACGACAACAGGCTAAATCTCCATCGCAGAGACTAAAGGAATCTTCGATCGGGAATCTAGGCCATAGAAGTCCCACTTCTCTCCAGACTGAGGCCTAAAGCGCACAACTCCATGGAAACAATCCACGGTGGCTCTATAATCAGACAACACATCCATTCCCACTATGCAATCGAAATCCCACATAACAAGCCTAAACAGGTTCGCTAACAACACATTCTCACCAAACCTAAGAATGCCATTCAACAAAATCTCTTGGGAGTACAGGCTCGCACCGGCAGGAGTCGCAACAGACACAACATCACACAAAGAGGTGGTAGGCAAACCATGCTTAACCACAAATGCATCAGCAATAAACGAATGTGATGCTCCTGTGTCAAACAACACACGCACAGGAAAACCAAAGACAAAACAAGTACCTGCGATCACTCCCGTTGGCGTGCCCTCCGCTTGCTCCCTCGTCATGGCATTCACTTGGGCAACCTGAGGTCCTGAGAACTAATGTTGGGAAGACTGTCCAAACCACGAAGGATCAGGCTGCTGGAATGGCCTAAACTGCGGCTCCCCTATCCTCCGATGCTGAACCAGAAAAGAACGACCTCTAGACGATCCACCTAGACCCTACGGTGGGGCGGCGGTATGCTGCGATCCAGACAAAGGACACACTCTAGCAAAGTGCCCATACTGTCCACAGACGTTACACGAACCTTGCACCCCTACACACTGCGCTGTAGGATGCCTTACTCCACACTGGCCACAAAACTCAACTTTGGAACTACTGCCGCTGCTAGAACTGCCCGAGCCAGAAGAACTAGAACCAGATTTCTTCTTGAACTGACGACCACGGGGTCTAAACCTCTGGTGTCCAGACTGTTGGGCTACCTGCTGCTGGGGTGACTGCACAGACTGGGAGGGTTGCACCCATGAAGCCATGGGACGGTTACCTTGCACCACCTGCAGCCTAACACTAGACCTACGGTTCTCCAGTCCCTCCTCAATGTCAATAGCCCTGTCCACCGCTTCTGCATAGCTAGCCGGTGAACTCTCCAGTACCAACGAATACAACTCTTCATTGAGCCCCTCCAAGAACTTGTTCCTTTTCGCCTTCTCTCGACCAGAAACATGCGGAACATACGCAAGAAGAGAAGAAAACCTCCGGGCATACTCTCCCACGAACATAGTCCCCTGAACTAGGTTATCAAACTCACGCTCCCTAGTTTTCACAAAGGATTCCGGAACGTACTCCTGACGAAAGGCAGTACAAAATCTGTTCCACGAGATCCCTACTCCAGTCTCCTCAAGAGTCCTTGAAGCACCTCTCCACCAACGCTCAGCATTCCTCCTCAACTGAAACGTAGCTAAACTCAACCTACACTCATCGTCATACCTGACACGATCAAACAACCCGGTAATATGCTGCAACCAGGACTCCGCATAGGAACTAGGCTCATCACCATTAAACGTTGAGGGTTCATCCGCCGAAACCTCGCCATCACAAGTTCCATGTCATCCACACGGGCTGCCAGCTCATCTACCTCATCCTCGACCTGTCTGGTACGTCTACGACTAGGAATACTACGCTGATCCTCATCGTTCTGACCCTCGGATCCCTGCTGAAACTGCCCTCTACCTCTACCCTACATCTAGGCGACATCTAGGAAGATACTAAGAGGGTAAGATAACAGCAAAAAATATATCACAGAACAAGTAAATCACATATCCATGCACATGCAACAAGCAACACTGTGCCTAGACTCAAGTGTGATCAAAAGAAATCGAGCTTATCCCAGCTTAAGCTCTGATACAAAAAATGTCAGGCCTCGTGCTCAACTCAGAGTAAAACCACGCAAAACAATAGCGAAAACAATAAAATAGTGGTTAAAATTTTTGCTTTTGGCCTAACGAAAAGATAACGTAATTTAAAATATAACAATACTCAAAATATCCCAGTTTACAATCACTCAGTACAACAGTACAACATGTAACAAAGTACAAGACCACCAGACTACAACTGGATACAACAAAGCACAGGGCATCCCCCGGCTAACAGTACTGATACATATATGCTATACGCTAACTGGGACACTCTAACCACCACCTGAGTCAACTCCACGACCAGCTGAGTAACCTGGAAAACCTGGACAACAAACAGGCAGGCAAAAAAACCAAGCCCCAGAGGGACATGGGGTCAAACCCCAGTACGGAGCGCAACTGAAAAATAGCAGTTAAACAGCAACAGATAATATGCAATGATATGCATGAGATGAGGCTACAACCTAAGGCAGGGAGCCAAAAGATCTCAACAGCTGCTCAACAAGAGAAACAGATCAACTGAACAATGGTGGCCATGGTGTGTGAGTATATGGGAGCTACCCATTCGTCTCATCACATGGTACCAGATGCTGAAAATAGCTTAACCTGCTGTTGCCCAACTCATGAGGTGTGGGAGCTACCCACTCCGCTCATAGTGGCTAACAGATCCCAGCAGGGAGATGAGGGTGACGGGAGTTACCCGCTCGGCCTACAACAAGCATCCTGGTACACACAGAGATCAAGATACAAGGCACGGCTAAACAAGATCTGGATGCAACATGAATAATGCGTGTATGCAAATGACAGCTTGCAGATAACAACACAACAGAAGCAAGCAGATAACGGCACAGAGGCATACACAGCAACATACATAGTATCCATGCCATTCAACACTGTAAAACAAGCTCACATCCGTACCTCAATTATTCTGAGCTATAATTACAACAACGAAGTCCCGAGCAACACATCTGAAATCTGATAAAAAAAACACAACGGTAACTCAGGGACCGAAAGCACAGACACTACAAATTTGGGATTACGCACTCAACCAGCGCTATCCAACCCTTCTAACACCACAGAAGGCTCTAAACAAAGCACAAGGTAGGGTCTTAACGCTTACCTAGCAAGATACCTGGACGGCAGACGAAATCCGACGCTTATTCTAACAGACTACAGAAGGGATATGTCTTCGCGATCCACCTCCAGCTCCTCCCAAGTCTTCAAAAGAGACACCAAACGAAGCGTCTTAGCAAGAGGAGACCAGCGCTACCACTCTTACTTCAGTTGGAGCTATCTACCGTCGACAATTGGAGAAGATAAGGTTCGATGAACAGTAGCTAGGGTATCGCGACATGATTCTCTATTGGGAAACATTCTAATTGTCGAAGCTGAATAATAAAGAATGAAGGCAAGGTTCTTTATTTAAAGGTCAAATCTGCTCAAATCTGAAGAACAGAACCCACCGACACTTAAGTCTCAAAACTGGTTTCCCACTTGGATCTAAATCTCACATCAAATCTGAATATACGCCAAAACAGATCCCGACTTAACCAAACGACATCGCACAGAGTCTACTGTCGCCTCTGTACACATCACCCGCTACTTAAACCTGAAAACCAACGTAACTGAGATCTGAATCCCACCACTAAGCAGCAAACGGCGTCGCATCGCAACCACTCAGATCCCGTCGAATCTGAAGACTAACGCTACTCGAATCTGAATCTTGCTCGCTAAACGAAACGTTGTTGTTCCAACTAATCCAAACGATGTAGTTTAGCTACTTGCTACAGAAACACTCTAGCGTAATCACATCTTCCTAGCTACTCCAGATTCCATCTCCACAACTGAATGCGATCACCCAGAGCTGACCAACACTCACATATGATCAGTTCTCACGGGAATTCTCCAACTCTGAAGATCTGTTTAAAGGACTTATACAAACCCGATAACTAAACCAAGCATACCAACTCAAAGTTGGCTCATCCCTGATCTGTTCAAGCCAAATCTGGTCTATGTTAAACCCTATTATTTAACTAAATTTGTAGCACCCCAAAATCCGTAGGACCACAATTCCTAGTCCTTTTTAATTTAAGGACCCTTTCGAAATCTCAGACTTCAACTTGTTTGTTTATTTGAAAGTTGATTTCTTAGTTTCAGAGCTTAGACACGGTGCAGATGTCAGAGCAGATGTTACTCCGATCACAAATCGAGCTATTCAGATTTCACAAATAAAACAATTTCAGGATGGGAAATGATTTTCATTTTTTTTTAGAGTACTCATTGCGAAAGTGTTTAATTTATCAGACAGGGGACTTTTAATAAAATCTTGAAGATTAAGCATGGTACACCATGACTACTCAAGTGTTTTCCCCTGACACCCACCAACTCCCATGCCTATTGTCCTTATGAACTATAATTTCCATTATTTGCAAGAAACTTTCATATTTTATCCAAAACCAGTGGAGCTCGTCATTGCGCTTGAGGAGACTTGCTGTGGTGACCTGCTGTGCTCTGTGTTTCCCAGTGATAAGGAAAGTAAATCTGATTCTTGCTACGCCATGAAAGTATATATTGATCCCTTTCAGTTATTGTTCATGCCTCTGTTGGTTTTTAAAAATATGTATGTTGTTTCGGGTTCACAGTTAGTTTCCGTCGGAAACTCAAAATGTATTTTACGCAAAAGATGTTGTTTACATTGCTGAGCATGACAGATTCCAGTTCAATGTATATTTACAAAGTTCTTCTTCTGGTGAATGGCAGTGTTTGAACTTAACTCCAAGTAATCGGTGATGCTGGTCGAATCGGGATGTTGTTCTGGTTTGATAAGAAGAACTGGTATCTCTGGATGTCGTTCGTAATACTGCAGCACTAGTTCCATAGCCAGATTTCTGTTTCATATATTAGCAACCAGATTTCACAGTAACACATGTTTTTATACCATTATCCAGTTTTTCTTCATATCCAGTTTGTTCAGATTTCATGTTATCGACCATTTTACCTTTGTGTTGACATCTGTGTTGACCCACCCAAGTCATCGACATCTTAATTGACCAATCCAGTTGTATTGACATCTACACGACCTTGTGTACAGTGTTTTCTTCGTTGACATCTGAGTTGACCAACCCAATTCGTTGACATCTGAGTTGACCGAAGCCAAAATCTGTTGTTACTTCTATACACTATTATTTCATAGACAATATCTGTTTCTAAACGCTATCCTCTGGCGACATCTGAATCCCTCGCTAGCGACAACATTTACACTCTAACATCTGAACTTCCTGTTGGCGCTAGTGTTCCCAGAGTCACAGCTGTCTCTAACATCTGAATTGTATCATGTACCCAGACACTGTTTCATTCAGACATCTGTTCTCCCTAGTCCTAACTGGCTGCTCAGTGAAAATGCTATTTTGTGAGAAAATGAGTTCTAAAATGAAGTGAACCACGATGTTGAATCTGATTTCATCTAGATGTTGTTTAAAGAAATAAAATGTTCAGATTTTATGATTTATGGCAAAGATAACAGACGGTCCACATAGGAAGGGTGAGCAACAGTCGAGCGTGACAATTGCCCCTTCATACAGGGCGAATTTCGCCATATAGTAACTGAATTCAGAGTAACTTGATCAAGTGCAACGGGACCTAAGGAGAGCTTCTGAGCCATAAGTCCAAAAAAATAATGTTAAGATCTGAGTTCTCTCATAGCAGATGTTTTCGATTGAATTGTGTTTAAATGACTTCCTTTAAACTATGATATCTTATGTATTGTGCCTGCCTGCATATTGTGCTCTTGTTATTCTCAGTTTTGCTTGTTGAGCCCCTAGGCTCACTAGCTTTCTTGGTGCAGGTGAGTCAGATCTGGGGCAGGCGGGAGGCGGGAGCTGATCCAGCTGTGGTGTGTGGGTGTTTATCGAAGGCCGGCGGTTCCGCAATAATGTTATTGTTGTTTTTGATCTTTTGTCAAACCTGTATTAAGATCTATTACAACAATAGTGAATTCAGATAGAATTCCAGAAGTTGTAATTTCGCAATTGCATTTTGTATCTCAAGTCTGTTTGTTGAAATATGTTATTACTATTTGGCGCCAATCGTTGGAAGTTCTAATTTTCTTTTGTAAGGAAATACAGCTTACAATATTTTATTTCAGCCCTTCCATTTCTCTTTTATTTCTTTTTATACAAATCCGTTGGCTCCCATGGGTGTGGGCGTCACAAAATTAATCTTATAAACTTTCGGGTCTCACAGAAACTCCCACAACGTCATCAGGGAAAACATCTGCAAAGTCCCTGACTACCTCCACCTCAGACAGTGAAGGGCCTGCTGAATATCTTGGGCTTCCGCGGTCTCCTCGCCGCTTCAAAGAGGAAAGTCTCCTGCCCTGGCAGCCTGATCGTCACTAACCTCTGATGGAATCAATCACCGCTCCATACTCCGTCAACCAATCCATCCCTAGAATGAGGTCGAATCCTGACATCAGCAATACGTTCAAATCTGCTCCGACTGCATACCCCTGAAACATCATCACCAAACCCTGAACGACGTTGCAGTCGTTTCTCCTCTCCTGACGTGATCGTCACTGCGAGGGCCACACCCAAGCTCTCCGGAATAATACTCATCCTCTGTGTGAACGCACTCGAAATAAACGAGTGGGTCGCCCCTGAGTCTAGCAAGGCAAGGGTCGTGACACCTAGAACACGGATCTCTCCTGTCAGGCCCCGTGCTAATAAACAGAGAATATAGCACAATTAAGCACATAATCACGGAAGCGTAAAATCGGGCTTAAAAATTTTTCGAAATAAAATGGGCCTGAACACAAAATATACATTCAAAATATCAATACTCAAAATATGAGTTGACTCAAACTCATATAAAACAGGTCATCAAATCTCAAATCAAATACAGATCCCCAATACAATAAAACACGGGGCATCCCCTGGTTCAATACATATCATAAAATAAACTGGGACTCAAGGAAACGGGGATCGACCAGCTGGCACTCCACTCGGTCCAGCTTGGTTACCTAAAGATCCTGCAAATGGGTAACACAGACCCAAACAACACAAAAGCAGGAAAACAAATACGAGGTCAAGCCTCAGTACGAAGTGATATCAAAACAGCTAATCATGCAACATGCTATAATCAATGCTATGAAATGCATGAGGGCTATCAAGGATCGGATAGCTAGACCAGCCCATCACAGCTCGGTGTATCAACCGGGGAAATCATCGGTCCGTGATCTTCAGAGCCCGTCAGCCCATCACAGCTCGGTGGTAGACACTCGAATCCGGTAGTCACCACTCCGATGATAGCGTTGGACTTTTCAGGCACGACACATCTGTCGGCCAGTCACAACGTGGCTCTTAATCAGGTCATCAATCAATCAATCTGGCTCAAGATGTATGCATGAATGCCAAATCAATATCCAATTCTCAATGCATACAATTCAATACGTGAAAACAGAATGTACAACTCAAAAAATTCAACAAACTGTATCACGTAAAAACACAGAATCACATCAGCAGATTTCATAACATCAATCACAGCCATGTCCACGCTCAAAGCTGTTAAATCCGCTCAATTCGTACCTCGCTGCTAAGTCTACCTCAACAGATTTTACCAAAGGCACGACAATCCTCAACCCGTGCAAATCAGCTTTCTCCCGGCTTCCTCAACCACGGCAGAAGGCTCCTGGAACACAAATCTGTTAAGATATTACGCTACTTAGCACAAATCTGCACGTCTATACAACACTTCCTACGGCCAAAACTCAAATCTGGTTCTACAGGCCTAACAAAGTTCTAACAGCAAATTCTAAGCATAGAACTGCAGGAAATGCTCACCCAAAAGCTGAAATCTGATCGGGCTAATTCCACAAAAAAGTTCGAACAACACAGCTACTTCGCCTCTCTTCCTCAAGTCGATCTACAGCCTCAAATGGGTAGCAATCGAAAGGGCTAAACAAGGGGAGTTCAGCGTCACTTAACTCGTCAAAAACAAAGGCTGGAAACGACGGTAATCGACGGAAGAAATGTTTGAATGAACAGTGTCGGTCGAGGGTTTCATTAGAGAAGAGGATAAGAAATATCGGGTTGAAAAATTCTAAGTGTAACTCAACACTTGCATTTTAAATTCTAAACTCAAAAGCTACTGAACAAGTCAATCACCGACGAAAAAAGATTCCTGCAACAAATCCTAGCGCCAAACAGATTCCTCGAACAGCGCTTAAAAACCCATCAGATTTCATAGCGCTAAAGCTAACACTCGCGCGCTAAACGAAACGACATCGTACAAGTGACATCTGAATGCTCCAACGTTAACATGCATCAGATCCCTCCGCTCGCACAATTCAAATCACGCTAAGTGCTCACTAGCCAAAACGACGACGCACCACTTAAAGAAACGACGTCACACTTGAGACATCTGAAACATAACTAACGCTCATCGCTGAATCAGATCTCTACACACGCTAATGCGCCAGCAGTCAACTCCGCAATTGACCAACATGACATCTGCTCATGTCACACGCGAGCACTATCAGATCTCTCGCTACTCTCCAATAGCGTTGACCCGCGTTGACGTCTGCTTACACCGCCAACCAGATCCCATCTTCAAGCGAGACATCTGAAATCGCAAAACGACGGCGTATAGCTTCTAGCGCCAAACTCAACTATCAGATCTCTCTCTCCCTGGCCAGATCTCTCACTCCACCAAACGACTAGTGTTTCACTAAAATTTCTACGACCACTCACGCTTAACGCCCAGGGACTCAGATCTCACCCAAAACAACGGCGTTTCACCTCTAAACGCTAAGGGATCAGATTTCTTCCTTAAATTTCACCAATTCGACTCCAATTCTCGCACAGATTTCACCCGATAATTCCTGCGACTAAACTCTAAACAACTCCCCAAGAGATCTGAAATTCTCAAATCAGATTCCACCAAAAATCTCAAATCTGAAATCTAAAAATTCGAAAATTCTAAATTTGAATTTCTCAATCCTCACATCTCCTGAAATCCAAACGTTACATAGGCACGTGTTTACAATTAATCTAGGTTCCCAAAACAGTATGGATTACTAAAACATTACTAGGTTCGCTAGTCCTACCCGTCTAAGTGTTCAAGGAAAGTCCTAGAAGGTCTAACAGTTCTACTTAGATTCAACCGAGCAAATTCCTTGGGTCTCTGCTTGCAGAACCGCTCAGCCACATCCTCCTCATGAGACTTCCCAGAATGCTCCGACTGCCTCTCAAGCATCCTGGTGATCCCGACTAGCATGTCCATGCTAGCCCTATCATATGGAGTCAACTGCGGAGGTGGGGGAGGAGGATGTGCGTCATCATCCTGCAGATCTCTAGCACGTCGGGGAGGCATACTGGCACCCAAAACCTTTCACATAAATCTAAGCTCATGACTAGGCATCTAACTCTTAAACTCCTAAGGTAAAATTAATGCAAAAATAGAACATGCATCATGCGAAAATATGAATCATAAAAACCTTAAAAACTTACAGACTGGAAGTGCGACTTCTGAGCTCCACACAGCAGGCTAATATCCCACCAGAATCACCGCTCTGATACTGTCAGGCCTCGTGCACAATATAGAGTCAAACCACGCAAAACAATAGCGGAAGCATACAAAAGTGGCTTAAAATTTTCGCTTTGGTATAACTGGAAGATACATAATTTAAAATACAACAATATTCAAACTATCCCAGTAATAAAATCACTCAGTACAACAGTACAACATTAAAACATATATCAAGTACCAAACAACAACTACTACAAAGCACAGGACAATCCCCGGCTAATAGTACTGATATATAATATGCTATACGCTAAATGGGACACTCTAACCACCTCCCGGGGCACCTCCAGATGGGTCTACTCCACGACCAGCAGAGTAACCATGGTAACCTGAAAACACACAAAGGAAACAAACAACCAAGCCCCAGAGGGACATGCGGTCAAACCCTAGTACGGAGAGCAACTGAAAACAGCAGTTAGATAGCAACAAGTAATATGCAGATGCTATGCATGAACAGCTGAGCACAACAGAAGTCTACAACCAACGACAGGGAGCCAAAATCTGGAAGGCAACTCAAAGCTGGTCAAGAACCGATAGCAATGAATTACAGATATCAGTGGCCACGGGGTGTGTGAGTATATGGGAGCTACCCCCTCGTCTCAGCACACGGCACCAGATGCAACACATGGCTCAACCTGCTGTTGCCCAACTCATGAGATGTGGGAGCTACCCACTCTGCTCATAGAGGCTAACAGATCCCAGCATGGAGATGAGGTACGGAAGTTACCCGCTCGCCTCAACAGCATCCTGGTACGCTCAGAACAATGAACAACAAGGCACGACTACAATAGATCTGAGCTCAAGAGATAAATGCGTGTATGCAACAGATGTAATGTTCAACACAGAATCATATACAATACGCAAGGCATACACAGCAGCAAGCATAATCACCCATGCTCAATCCAAAGCTGTAAAACAAGCTCACATCCGTACCTCAAGTCTTCTGTGCAACAATTACTACAAACAGGGTCCGAGCAACGCATATCTCACACATGCTAAGCCAATCACAAACAACTACTCAAGGACCAAACACAGAAAAGCAACAACTGGGAGCTACAACTCGACCAGTGATATACTACCCCTCTAACTCAACAGGAAGCTCTAAACAAACACAAGGCAGGGTTTGAACACTTACCCCAACAAGCTAGGACGGAACGCTAACAGACTACACAAGAGAGATGTCTTCGCACACCTCACTAGCTTCAAGCAAACGTCCGAAAGCAATATCCAAACGATGCGTCTCAGCAAGAGGAGTCCAACGCTAGCACTCCAACAACTGGGAGCTACAACTCGACCAGTGATATACTACCCCTCTAACTCAACAGGAAGCTCTAAACAAACACAAGGCAGGGTTTGAACACTTACCCCAACAAGCTAGGACGGAACGCTAACAGACTACACAAGAGAGATGTCTTCGCACACCTCACTAGCTTCAAGCAAACGTCCGAAAGCAATATCCAAACGATGCGTCTCAGCAAGAGGAGTCCAACGCTAGCACTCTTACTTCAATCGGAGCTGTCTACCATCGGCAATCGGAGAAGATAAGGTTCGATGAACAGAAGCTAGGGTATCGCGACAGAGATCAACAATTGGGAAATATTCTAAGTGTCGGGAAATAATACAAAGCAACAAAGACCAAGTACTCTTATACTCAAATCTGTCCAAGACCGCTGAACAGGTCTCACCGAAAACTTAAATCTAAAAGCTGATATTCCCGCTCGCATTCAGATCTCGCAACAGATCTCACTCTACGCCAAAGTAGATCTCTACTAATTCAAACGACGTCGCGCAAGTCCACTCTCGCGACTGGACACGTCTCCCGCTACTCAGATCTGAATCGCTAGTGCCAATGAAATCTGAACCCAAAACGGCGTCTCTCTCGAACACGTAGATCTCTCTCAAATCTGAAGACCAACTCTGCTCACTGCTGAGTCTCGCCCGCTAAACCAAAACGCTGTCGTTCCAACTAATCCAAACGACATAGTTTAGCTACTCGCTACAGAAACGCGCCAGGAGACATCTGAATGCCCTCGATAACAGACTTCTCCTCAAATCTGAAAACCAACAATCCAGCGACAACTGCTCACGTCACCACTAGCATTCAGCGATGACCCATGCTCACACCTGATCGCTGAATTAAAATCCTCTACTCTCCAGAATTGTTCTAAGGACTAAAACAAAACCCGATAGCTTCTCCAAGCATATCGACTCAAAGCTGAACGTCCAGATCTGCTCAAGCTCAAATCTAAATCCAACAAAACCCGATTAATTAACTCAATTAATCTCATCAACTTTTCGGGTCTCACATCTCTCCCCCACTAAAACAGGATTTCGTCCTCGAAATCAATCAACTCCAAATCAAGAGTTCAAGATAACTGGGGAAAAGAACTTAAGCAAACATCTATCGGGAATAACAAAGAACCAACTACAACACTCACTCAAACAGATGCGGCCACTCACGCTGCATCTTCTCTTCCAATTCCCAAGTAGCTTCTTCTCTACCATATTTGCTCCACTGAACCATCACTAAGGTAATGGCCTTATTCCTCAACTGTTTCTCTTTTCTATCCAATAACTGCAAGGGATATTAAACATAACTCAAGGTCCGATCTAACTCTACCTCGTCAGTTCTCAACACATGCGAGGGATCTGGCTCATACTTCCTCAACATCGAAACATGAAACAAATCATGTAAGGAGGACAAATCTGGTGGTAACAGCAAACGATATGCCAATGGGCCAATCCTCTCTAAGATCTCATAAGGACCAACATAACGAGGAGCTAACTTTCCCTTGAAACCAAATCTCATCACAGCACGGAAAGGAGAAACCTTAAGGAAAACTAGATCACCAACCTCAAATTCTAAAGGCCTACGCCTCTCATTTGCATAACTTGCTTGGCGATCTTGTTCAGCTTTCATTCTCTGGCGAATCAAATCCACTTGATCTCTCATCAGCTGCACAAACTCTGGAGAAGACAGCTGCTTCTCCCCCACTTTTTCCCAACATATAGGCGATCTGCACTTTATACCATACAAAGCCTCAAATGGTGCCATCCCAATCGTGTACTGATAGTTGTTATTGTAGGAAAACTCAACCAAAGATAACGAATCTTGCCAGCTACCACTAAAGTCCATCACAACAGCTCTTAACATATCCTCTAAAATCTGGATAGTTCTCTCTGATTGGCCATCTTGACTTGCTGACAATTCAAACATCGGGCTACAAATTAAGCAACATCACTCTTCAAACCTGCCACCAGTAATGCTGCTTCAAGGCATGATACATCTTCCTTGCACCAGGATGGACACTGTATCTACTGCAATGCGCTTCTCGCAAGATCTCTTCCTTCAGATCGACAAGATTTGGCACAACCAGTCTGCCACGAAACCTCAAACAACCATCAGAAGAGACAGAATAGTGCTCCAACTGACCAGCTCTCACCTTTCAGTTTCAACTCATGGATGGATGGATCAGTCCTCTAAGCTGCTCTAATGCTAGCAACAATCTGTGGCTCAACTTGAAAAGAAGACACCACAACATAATCCTCAGCTGGGTAATATCGCCAACCAGTAGTGCTTAGATGCTCATGGACCTTCGAAATCTGCATCGAAGCCAACATCGCCACTTGAGCCTTCCTGCTCAATGCATCAGCAACTAAATTCATCTTCCCAGGCTGATATTTGATCTCACAATCAAAATCTTTAAGCAGCTCCATCCATATACGCTGTCTCATGTTCAAATCTGACTGAGAAAACAGATATTGAAGACTCTTGTGGTCGGAGTACACCACAAATTGCTCAACATACTGGTAGTGGCGCCAAATCTTAAAAGCAAAAACCACTGCTGCTAACTCCAAATCATGAACTGGGTAACGAGTCTCATGCGGTTTCAACTGACGAGAGGCATACGCAATGACTCGACCATTCTGCATCAACACACAACCCAATTCATTCAAGGAAGCATCTGCACAAACCACAAAACCACCTGAACCAGACGACAAAGCTAACATAGGCACAGAAGTTAGCTTCTCTTTGAGCAACGGAAAACTGTTCTCACACTGCTCAGTCCAAACAAACCTCTTGTCTTTCTGAGTCAACTGCATCATTGGCTTAGCTATACCAAAGAATCCCTCTATAAAACACCTATAATAGCTAGCCGAACCTAAGAAACTACGAATCTCAGAAACATCTTGGGACGCTCCCAGTTAACAACAGCCTCTACCTTACTGGGATCCGCACAAATACCTGCAGCTGTTACAATATGACCCAGAAATACAACTGAAACGAACCAGACTGTAGGAATATTTTTTAAAACATGTGCGGAATACTTATACTTAAAGTGTGGCTCGTTCCCTTCTAAAACATTTCTAAATCATTTCTCCAAAAAGACTTTTAAACATAAACAAAGGAATAATTTAAAATGTTAAACATCCATACTGTATAAAATGGAATAAAAGCAACTGCGACAAAAATGAACCCTCGAAGCTGATCAAACAAGTCATCGATCCTACGCAAAGGTTATTCTTCACTGTTTCCTGTTCAACTGCCTAAAGTCGATACACATCCTCATCGACACGTCCTTCTTCTTAACAAACAAAATAGGCGCTCCCCACGGAGACATGCTCGGCCAAATGAATCCCTTCTCCAGCAAATCACTAAGCTGAAACTTAAGCTCCCTCAACTCAGCAGGCGCTAAACGATACGGAGCACGCGAGATCAGAGCTGTACCAGGTACCAACTCAATGCTGATTTCTATCTCCCTACTCGGAGGAAAACCAGGAATCTCCTCCGGAAACACATCCGGGAAATGTCGAACCACGGGAACCCTACTAAGCTCTATGCTCGAAGAAGAAGACGTATCTAAAGCATAGATCATAAAACCAGCATTCTCTAGCAACAATAGGCTAAACATCTCCATCGCAGAGACTAAAGGAATCTTCGACTGGTAATCTTGGCCGTAGAAATTCCATTTCTCGCCAAACTGGGGCCTAAATCGCACAACGCCATGGAAACAATCCACAGTGGCCCTATAGCTAGACAACACGTCCATTCCCACTATACAATCGAAATCCCACATCACAATCTTAATCAGGTTGGCTAACAACACACACTCGCCAAACCTAAGAATACCATTCAACAAAATCTCCTGGGAGAACAGGATCATGTCGGCAGGAGTCGCAACGGATACAACATCACACAAAGATGTGGTACGCAAACCATGCTCAACCACAAATGCATCAAAAATAAACGAATGTGATGCTCCTGTATCAAACAACACATGCGCAGGAAAATCAAAAACAAAGCAAGTACCTGCAATCACTCCTCCGCCTGGCATGCCCTCCGCTTGCTCCCTAGTCATGGCATTCACTTGGGCAAACTGAGGTTCAGAAAACTGAGGATGGGAAGACTGTCCAAACCGCGAAGGACCAGGCTGCTGAAACGGCCTAAACTGAGGCTCCCCTAACCTCTGCTGCTGGGCTGGAAAAGAACGATCTCTAGACGATCCACCTCGATCCTACGGTGAAGCGACGGTATGCTGAGATCCAGACAAAGGACACACTCTAGCGAAGTGCCCATACTGACCACAGACGTTGCACGAACCCTGCACACCAACACACTGTGTTGTCGGGTGCTTTCCACCACATTGGCCGCAATACTCGACCCTGGAGCTACTACCACTGCTCGAACTCCCCGAGCCAGAAGAACTAGAACCAGACTTCTTCTTAAACTGTCTACCAAGAGGTCTAAACCTCTGATGTCCAGGCTGTTGGGCTACTTGCTGCTGCTGTTGGGGTGGCTGAGACGACTGCACAGCCTGGGAATGTTGCACCCCGGAACCACGGGACGACTACCTTGCACTCCTTGCGGCCTAACACGCGACCGACGATTCTGTAGTCCTTACTCAATGTCTATAGCCCTGTCCACCGCTTCTGCATAGCTCGCCGGTGAACCCGCCAACACAAAATAATACAGCTCTTCATTTAGCCCCTCCATGAACTTGTTCCTCTTCGCCTTCTCTCGGCCAACAACATGCGGAACATAGGCAAGAATAGAAGAAAATCTCCGGGCATACTCTCCCACGGACATAGTACCCTGAACCAGGTTATCGAACTCTCGCTCCCTGGCGTTCACAAAAGACTCCGGAACGTACTCCTGACGAAAGGCTGTACAAAAGCTACTCCACAAAATCCCCACGCCTGTCTCCTCGAGAGTCCTAGAATCACCTCTCCACCAACGCTCGACACTTCTTCTCAACTGAAACGTAGCCAAACTCAGTCTACGCTCATCGTCATACCTGACACGATCGAACAATTCGGTAATATGCTGCAACCAAGACTCAGCATCGGAACTAGGCTCATCGCCATTGAACGTCTGAGGATTCATCCGCTGAAACCTCTCCATCACTAGTTCCATATCGTCTACACGGGCTGCCAGATCATCTACCTCCAAGTAAAACGGTCTATCGCGTCCACGACGAGGAACACTACGCTGCACTCCTTCATTCTGACCTTTGGACTCTTCCTGAAACTGCCCTCTACCTCTACCCCTACGTCTAGGCGGCATCTGTGAAGGCACGAAGAGGGTAAGGTCACACAACAACAGATATATCACATAACAAATAAATCACATAGCACATAGATCACATAATCAAGCACATGCAACACGCAACACTGTGTCTAGACTCAAGTGTGATCAAAAGAAAACGAGCTTATCCCAGCTTAAGCTCTGATACCAAAAATGTCAGGCCTCGTGCACAATACAGAGTCAAACCACTCAAAACAATAGCGGAAGCATACAAAAGTGGCTTAAAATTTTCGCTTTGGCCTGACTGAAAGATACATAATTTAAAATACAACAATACTCAAAATATCCCAGTAATAAAATCACTCAGTACAACAGTACAGCATTAAAACATATATCAAGTACCAAACAACAACTACTACAAAGCACAGGACAACCCCCGGCTTACAGTACTGATATATAATATGCTATAAGCTAACTGGGACACTCTAACCACCTCTTGGGGCACCTCCAGATGGGTCTACTCCATGACCAGCAGAGTAACCATGGTAACCTGAAAACACACACAGGCAACAAACAACCAAGCCCCAGAGGGACATGGGGTCAAACCCCAGTACGGAGAGCAACAGAAAACAGCAGTTAGATACAATTAATATGCAGATGCTATGCATGAACAGCTGAGCACAACAGAAGGCTATAACCAACGGCAGGGAGCCAAAATCTCGAAGGTAACTCAAAGCTGGTCAAGAACCGATAGCAATGAATTACAGATATCAGTGGCCACGGGGTGTGTGAGTATATGGGAGCTACCCACTCGTCTCAGCACACGACACCAGATGCAACACATGGCTCAACCTACTGTTGCCCAACTCATGAGATGTGGGATCTACCCACTCCGCTCATAGTGGCTAACAGATCCCAGCAGGGAGGTGAGGTACGGGAGTTACCCGCTTGCCTCAACATCATCCTGGTACACTCAGAACAATGAACAACAAGGCACGGCTACAACAGATCTGAGCTCAACAGATAAATGCGTGTATGCAACAGATGTAATTTTCAACACAGAATCATATACAATATGCAAGGCATACACAGCAGCAAGCATAATCACCCATGCTCAATCCAAAGATGTAAAACAAGCTCACATCCGTACCTCAAGTCTTCTGTGCAACAATTACTACAAACAGGGTCCGAGCAACGCATATCTCACACCTGATAAGCCAATCACAAACAACTACTCAAGGACCGAAACACAGAAAAGCAACAACTGGGAGCTACAACTCAACCAGCGCTATACTACCCCTCTAACTCAACAGGAAGCTCTAAACAAACACAAGGCAGGGTCTGAACACTTACCCCAACAAGCTAGGACGAAACGCTAATAGACTACACAAGGGAGATGTCTTCGCACACCTCACCTGCTTCAAGCAAACGTCCGAAAGCAATATCCAAACGAAGCGTCTCAGCGAGAGGAGTCCAACGCTACCACTCTTACTTCAATCGGAGCTGTCTACCATCGGCAATCGGAGAAGATAAGGTTTGGTGAACAGTATATAGGGTATCGCGACAGAGATCAACAATCGGGAAATATTCTAAGTGTCGGTAAATAATACAAAGCAATGAAGACCAAGTCCTCTTATACTCAAATCTATCCAAGACCGCTGAACAGGTTTCACCGAAAACTTAAATCTCAAATCTGATATTCCCGCTCGCATCCAGATCTCGCAACAGATCTCACTCTATGCCAAAGCAGATCTCTACTAATTCAAACGACGTCGCGCAAGTCCACTCTCACGACTGGATACGTCACCCGCTACTCAAATCTGAATCGCTAGCGCCAACGAAATGTGAACCCAAAACGGCGTCGCTCTCGAACACACAGATCTCTCTCAAATATGAAGACCAACGCTGCTCACTGTTGAGTCTCGCCCGCTAAACCAAAATGATATCGTTCCAACTAATCCAAACGACGTATTTTAGCTACTCGCTACAGAAACGCGCCAGGAGACACCTGAATGCCCTCGATAACAGACTTCTCCTCAAATCTGAAAACCAAAAATCCAGCGACAACTGATCACGTCACCACTGCTGAACACTAGCATTCAGCGATGACCCATGCTCACTCCTGATCGCTGAATTCAAATCCTCTACTCTCCAGAATTGTTCTAAGGACTAAAACAAAACACGATAGCTTCTCCAAGCATATCGACTAAAGGCTGAATTTCCAGATCTGCTCAAGCTCAAATCTGAATCCAACAAAACCCGATTAATTAACTCAATTAATCTCATCAGCTTTTTGGGTCTCACAGATACCAACTGAAACGAACCAGACTCTAGAAATTTTTTTTTAAATGAAGTGCGGAATGAAGAATCTAAAAAGTATGGCTCGTCCCCTTTAAAACATTTTTCTCAACATTACTTTAAAACATAAATAAATAAATAATAAATATCTTAAAAACATTAAATCATCCATATGGCTTAAAATCAAATTACGTAAAAGTTGCGAAAACTAAACATGACTGATAAAATAACTGAAAGTGTTTCATAACATAAGATGACGACGTCGGAGTGGTCATGGGGTACAACTGCGATGGGCGCTCAGAGATCCTCACCGCCGTTCGGCATAAAATCAACAGGGTCATCACCTGCACCATTTACCCTAGTAAGCCTAAAGTTCCCGCATGATCTATCTTTTAAAATAGCAAAGTACGTATAATAAAATCGCATGCAAGCACATAGGCATAATAAAATAACATTTAAAACATGTATGCATGGATGGTCGTAAAACATGGTTCGTAACTCATTCGTAACATATCATAATCATATAGCATACATAATAAGGCATGACATAACGTAACATAAAAACATGTTAGTCTAATCAGTGAAGTGTGAGAGGGCGTACGATTGATCAATTTAAAGAACCAACGTACGTGGCGGTGCGGTTCACCCGGCCTTATCTCGGGATCCCACACACCTCTATGCCACTTCACCATGTCGTGATCACATGGATACATAGGCTCGTAATACATTAAAACAGGGGATCCTCGGTCCCGGTATCCCGACTAACTCTCATCATTAAAGTTGCCGCAAGCCTCTTCAATCCCTCGGGTTTTCTTTAAAAAAAACATGCCTTTAACATTTCATAAAATTCTCATGATGCGTGCATTTCATAAAATCATGCAATTTAAAAGGCTTAACCCGTCAATATATATTTAATTCTTTCATTTAAAATATTATCATACATAAAATACTATATATATAATTAAATATATATTCACGGGCTTCTACATTTTCTACTCCGGTCAAGGACTGGTTCAGGTGTCTGGCCCACTAAATTTAAGCCCAAAAGCCTAGACTTAACCTCAAAATGAAATTTAACCCTAAACATGGCTTGGCCCATAACTTTAAAATTGAATTTTAAAAAGTTTATAAAATACTCACTCCACTTTAAAATCAAACATTAAAATTTGACAAAAAATCCTATTAATCACATAAATTCTAAAAATGCTGGAAAACATCTTAAATATGCTTAAAACATCAAATAAAGTCATCCACAAACTTTGGCAACCCCTAAGACTCGAAATCTTAATTTTCACAAAAATGACCCGACGAGGCTCACTTTGAGCGACAAAACGGTAAAAATCATTAAAACTCCATTTCTTAACCAATTCACTCCCTGTTTTGACCCACATAACCCTAACACAATATAATAGTCACTGGAACAAATGAGACTCACCTATTCAAGATGTGACCAATCCGACACTCGTAATGACACTGCTCGCGTGCAGACTGCAACCAGGACATGTGCTAGCCATAAAACTCATAACTAATTCGTTCCTTGACCAAATCACTTATCGTTTGGACCTTCATGACCGTAAATCATTGAGATATCTCCTGAAATCAACCTTGATCACACAAACTACTTTAATGACTTACCCGACCCCAACAACTCTACTGTCTCTCACAGACGACAAGCCAGAACACGTGCTGATCATAAAATTCATAACTAATTCATTCCTTGACCAAATCCCTCTCCGTTTGGACCCACGTGACCATAACTTGATGGGATAACTACTAGGACCACCCTTAGACCAAACCCTAGCCTCATGAACCGCCCATGACCGAAGCTTCACAGGGACAATTCAAATGCGGATTAAAAACCGTGATGCATGCTTGAATCATAAACAATAAACGTAGATCTGATAAATTCACATACAAATCATGCAATATATTTTGAAAACAGTATATTATGATTTAAATGGTGAGAAAAAGAAGTATATAACATGCCTTGATTGAGGAATAATGAAGAACTGCGAGTTACCGAAGAGGGGGATGCGAGATCGGGACAAACCACCTTGAAAACACCCAAAATTCGATGGAGCCTAGAGTACGAAGGCGAGGAGGTGGCTAGAGGAAGGGGAAGGAGGTAGGGTTTTCGAAAATTGTGGTAGGGAGAAAATGAATTGTGTCCAAAATGACCCCACCCTTCTATGTTTTAATTAGGAAAATAAGGGAGTTTTCCAATACTAACCTCCACTAATTTAAAATGTTGAATAAAACTCAAAACATAGGCTTTAAAATCTTAAATTTTTGTAATACATAGCCTCCTAAATTTTAAATATAGGAAAGTCCAATAAAACAGCCCGTATAGGCGAAAAACGGGTTCCCCTCGTCAATAATGCATAAAAACCTTATTTTTCGATAATTGCTGCTTAAAAATAATAAAGTTGTTCTTAAAAATTATGAGGGCATAAAACTTTCAAATAATTTTCATCTCGGTCGTCCCTAGTCTCGTCCACGCGTTCAAAACGCAAAAGAGCTAAAAACATAAAATGCATATCATGCAACATTAAAACCATAAATAAATCACATAAAATAGCAAATAATTTTTCTAAAATAATTTTATCTATAGTCATGCAATCGTTTCTACGTAATTAGGATTGGTAGACATTACACCGCTGCACAATACTCCAAAGCTGCCGACAGCTCGCGGACACAGCACGGTCCTTACCTGGTAACTTGGGCCTAATCTGGTTCATATCCAACAGCTCGTGCTTCAATATATCAAATCAGCTCATGAGACCATGCCAACTTACCTCTGCTATGCTATGCTACGCCTCTCAAAATGGTTTACTTGTAAGTTTTTCATCCCAAACAGCTCGCGACAGGAATCCTTGGAACGTCAAGCCATCCAGCTCAGGTGTTCCTCGCATACCAGCTTGCTCTCAACCAGCAAAACTCCCAAAGTTGGTCGCTCCTGTGCTATTATCTATCAGCAGCTTACTGGAGGAGGACCTGCTCCATGCTCATCGCAGCATAACAGTTTGAAGCTGCTCCAAAGAATAATTCGACGCACCCCAGCTCGCAGTTGCTCTCTACACCGATCAGCTCACTCTCAACCAAGTAATCCAGCTCGGAGTCTAGCTCGCACCCGAGCTGGTCGATGTTAGAACCCGATTAGTTTTCCTAATTAATCTTCAATCATTCAGGTCTCACAACAATCACAAAGCATATTCAGATTTTTGTGAAAGTAAACACCAAGGCTCTGATACCACTTATTGATTTCAGGTACGTCACCTTGGGATAGAAATATGAATTAAGAGAAATAAAATAACCATTGGAATTTTTACGTGAAAACACCTAAAAATTATTAAGGTAAAAGTCATGGGAAAGATGAACGCGTGTGTGTTTATGGACAATAAATAAAATAAACTAACATATAAAGGATGTTTAGTTAGTTACCTAGAGCGTTAAATTCTTGGATCCAAATGATCCATTTTTTAAACTGAGATAGGTATTCTCGGTGGAAGATGACTGGAACCCTTCAAGTGCATACTCCAAATTCCTCCCAATTAGGTTCACGATCAGATTTCCACTCACTTGATTGAATTAGAAAATCATATAAGGTTTTTTAAGAGATAAAATAATATGAAAGAAACCGGAGATAGTACAATGTCGGTGTCATGAAAAGGTACGACAGCAAAGGCGGCGTTCAGCGGTGGCACTACAACCCAAAAAAGAGAGATGGTCGGAATGTCTAGTCTGAATTATGTATGCTTTGAGCTATTCGCTGTACGCGAGATCTGAAAAGCTTGTGAGCTCTGAGCTGTTACGTGATATTTGTAAGCTTTTCTTGCGATATGATCCAAAGCTATCTGAGTTATTATTTGCTGAGATGAACGTTTCCTGTTCTGATCTGATACTCAATTTTAAGCTGAACTGGAAATGTTCCACTGATCTGATTCGATTTATCTGAAAACTGAACATTTAAATACTGACCTTGAGAACTGAGAGCTTCACCTTTTGATCTGAAAACTTATATGCTATAAGCTGAAAGCTGTTCGTGAGGTCTGAGCTGTTCTCTACTCTAACTTAGATCTGATCTGTTTTGTTTCCATAATATACTACAAGCTGTTTTTTCTACGAAGCTCTGATCTGAATCTGATCTAATCTGATTCCTTCTCTTAAGCTTTGATCTGATCTATTTCGCTTGCTTTTATCTGACCTGATTATGAAGCTCCAATATGATCTGACCTACGTCAATCTAATCTGATCGACTTACTCTGAGCTTATTGGCGATGTTCTGAGCTGATCTTATGAGTTGTTCCGCATCTGAGAATTGCTATGTTCTGCTATTTGACTTAACCTTACTTCTTCTTATTCTCAGCTGATCGTCGCTCTCAGCTGATCCACTAGAAAGCTCCCTCGATGTTTTTCTTGATCTAATCTGCTTCGTTCTTCTTTCTTCTGCTCTAAGTTGTTTTGTTTCTTCTTTGTTTTGCTATGAGCTATTTCTGCACTTCCTCTCTAAGCTGCTCTTGTTCTCATCTGCTCTAATCTGCTTTGTTTCTTCTTTTTAAAGCTCTAAGCTGTTTCTTTCTTCTCTATACAGCTCTGAGCTGCTTCTTTCTTTGTAGTTCTGCTCTGAGTTGTTTCGTTCTTCTCTGTACAGCTCTGAGCTTTTGAGCTATCCTGCTAAGATCTGGTCTATCCTGATCCAGCCTATACCTCTGAGCTGATCTTCTCTGAGCTGTTATGCTCTAGGCTGAACTATCCAAAGCTAGTTCGCTCCTCTGAGCTGATCAACTCCTCTAAGGTGATCCACGTTTCTTAGTGTGTACTACAAAGTTCTTCATCCCGCAGCTCTTGTCTGATCTGATCTGCTTCCAGCTTAGACCTGCACACTCGTGTACATCATCAGAAACACAAGAGAAAGTTTTATGTTTATCAAAATCAAGATCTGATCTATTACACAGATCCAACAATCTCCCCCATTTTGATTAACACATAACTTGTATAAATAGAACGCGAAAATAAACGATTTTTGAATATTTCTCCCCCTTTTTGTGGGAATAAAAAAGGGTCCGAAATCTTGTCTCCCCCTTAACACAACATGGTGTATTCAGTTTTCGAAAAGAAAACATTTTGTAGGGACGATATGTTGCAGAAAAATAGCATGCATGATATGAATTTAAAAACCGATCATATGATACTGAAAATTCTTATCTATTCAGATTAGGACATAAATGAAATGAATTTACAGAATATCTTCCATTTTTCTTTAATTCTGTCACATGCGCTATTATCAGCATGACCATCATTAAAGATCTTGGCATCCACATAGATCTCGCGCAATCTTTGTAAGCTCGACATAATAGATATTGCTTCACTTTTCATTCGAAAAATTGATCTGCAATTCGATAATCATTACTCCCTCTATCTTTCACAAAAGAGTTTTAAAAACTTTAAAACAATTTCGTAGCATAGATACAAAGATCAACTAAAACAGCTTTGGCGAAAACTCACTGAGCTGAATAGAAAAATATTCAAAGCTGAATAACAGATCGTTTAAAAACAGAAAAATTTTTAAAACCTTTAAAAATTTCAATTTTACGATTATTGTTTCAAGAACAACCTGCTCTGATACCAATTGACATGATCGAAAATAGATCGCGGGCGATCTGAACTTCACGATATAAAACTACAGCGAGAGCTGCAATAGCTCCAATTCTTGAAATCTATGAGCACCGAGAAGTATATCAGATCTGGTATAAAAACCAAGCTGAAAACATCTGAATATACTCTCTAAAAATTGAAAGTTGTTTAAAATATGTGATGCAAGTATGTATACTGAAAGCTGTAAATAGCTCATTTGTTTGTTTATGGAAGTTCAGAGCTCAATCTCCTTAGTCTCCCCTCTTCAATTGCTGGAAGTTTCCCACTAAAAGACTTTGATTATTAGAAGGTTACAACTCAGAGGATCAGCTCAGGGACCAGCTTAGAGGAACAACGTAGAAGATTAGGCATGAGCTGGTCAAGCAAAGTAAGTCAGATCGTACGAGCAATGAACAGAACAAGCGAAGACAAAGAGGAAATTTTTCCGAGCTGAAAGAGTCTTTGAACTTCGCCTAAGCTGAAAGAGCCGTTGAAAGCCAAAAGCGGAAAGAGACGTATGTCACGACTAAAGATCAGATTGACAGACACCAATTATTGTAATCCTCCAACGGTCATAATAGGCTACACATACACTGAAGATTCAAATGAAGTATACAGTACACAGTGAGAGATACACACGATAAAAATAGTATGTGAGAAGAGAGACGACAACGAAGAAGAGAGGGAAGAAAACAGAGAGTGCGAATTAGTCTACGATCAGATCATAGGAGTGTCATCGTCAACGTAGACTCTTGAGCCTATCCACTTTGAAGAAGAACTTCCCAGTGTGTGAGGCAACAAAAATTAGAGCTGATCTTAAATATATTAGACCTCACATACATACCTACATTCACTCACATATTTGAGAGCATGAGCGAAACAGATTATAGTGAATGTATAACTTAATCAAATGTAATCTATCTTGGAACAAAGACGTTAAACATAGTGTGTGTAGTCTTTGAACAGAGACATTAAACAAGTTCGTAGTGTTGTAGTTCACACAACTTGCGGGCTGATGTGTGGAGTGCTAGGAGTTCTCACAGTCGCGACTGTTGGAATCGGGTGGTTACAGAAGCTGTAATAGTCAAAGTCTTCTAATGGAAACCTTCCAGCAATGGAAGAAGGGGATACGTAGGAGATTGAGCTCCGAACTTCCATAAACAAACAGATGAGTTATTTACAGCTTTCAGCATACATACTTGCATCGCATATTTTAAACAGCTTTCAATTTACAGAGACTATATTATGATATGTTTCGCTTGGTTTTTATAACAGATCTGATATATTTCTCAGTACTAATAGATTTCAAGAATCGGAGCTATTACAGTTCTCGTCATAGTTTTGTTTCGTTAAGTCAGATTGTGAGCGATCTGTTTTCGATCCTGTCACACTATATGACTTACAACCACTTGGAAGTCTGAGGGAGGGCAATTCAATGGTCTACCCACATAAACATTTATCTGTTTGTTTGAACATCTCCATGTTCCTACCATCAAGTGTGGTACACAAGATCATCTTTATTGGTCTTGAGATAAATCTGTCCTTATCCTTCATTTGGACATCCCAATTGACTAGGAATATTATTTAGAAAAATTTACAGTAACAAATTTTTATATACTCAAAGTCATTTTGTATGCAGTTTTAATGGATAAGTAGATAAAGCAGCTGTTAGAACTCTAACAATCTCCCACTTACTCTATAGCCAATTATCTATAAAATCTATTCCTAGTGCCTCATGATTCTTCTCAAGCAATGTTCCTGGAAGATTCTTTAGTGGATCAACAATGTTATATGCCTTGCTGACTCTCTCAATCGATAGTCTCCTCTTCCCATAATTTCTGAATAATGTGTAATTTTCTTATTATTTGTTTGGATCGTGGAAGAGACCTTGATTTCTTTTCTTGTATAACGACACTAGTGTTGTCATAGTACACCAAGACTGACTCAACTCCAATTGGAATGATTTCTACTTTTTCTATTAAATTCCTAATCTAAATGGTCACTATAGTTGGAGCTGATGCTGCAAATATATTCTGCCTCATTGGTGGAATCCACTTGTAGAGTCCGGTATCCGATCACATAAACCACATGCAACAGATAAATGTGTTAAATGACTTAAAAAATATAGTTGAGAGTTTTAACATGTTAACTATGATTGTATTTATGAGATTTAAATGTGTTTATGAGATTTGTGATTTCAGTTGAATAGCCGATAACGAGTTGCGGAAGGGAGTTCGGGGACAATAGAGGTGACTTTAAAATGTTTCGAAAATTATTTAACAGATTTTAGGAGATAAAAATATTTTTTAATGATAAATTTAAAGTTTTGGATAGTGGATAGATAAAAAAATTCAATTTTCGAGCGCTATGTCTGTTTAGCCGATTTTCTTGCAATAGCGGGTATGTGTAGACTATAATTTTTTCTTATCAATGTTTTAAACTTTAAATCCATTAGTATACTAATATTAATTGAGAAGGACCCAAATTTAATTGGGGCTTGTGTATGCACTGTTAGGATCGAAGGTCCTCAAATTACGTGCATTTTAAAAATATTTGGACAATAGTTAGAACGTTACCGGGAAATTGGATTGCGCCCGAGCTGGACCAGCAGCTCTGCGAGCTAGTCCGGATCACATGAAATCTGGTCTATACAAATAGCGAGCTGCATTAGCTCAGTGTTCTTAAATTTTTCGTGCACCGAGAAGTAGATCAAATAAGATATGAAATCTTGCGGAAACAACTTGAACTACTCTTTGAAAATCGAAAGCTTATTAATAGTTTTACACACGGTTTTGAAATATGCAATGCGTGAATGTTAAATGCAGAAATCTATAATGAAATACACTGCAATTTGTTTATGGAAGTTCGGAGCTAAATCTCCTACGTCTCCCTTCCTCTGAACGGGAAGGATCCACTAGAAGATTTGATTACAACAGCTTCTTCTGCAACCCGATCCGATAGGCCGCAAGATGCAAGAACTCCTAGCCGCCTATGCACACCACCCCGCAAGCTGTGTGTCTAACAACACTTCTTTTACGTATCAGTGAGAAAGACTACAAGACTTGTTTAACGTCTATGTCCAAAGACTACATGGAAAGTGTTAGATTTGATTCACTCATTTTCTGTTTTGCTCAACTCTCATATGTATGAGTGAATCGTGTGTGAGATTTACAGTATAGGCTCAATCTCTCGAATATAAAATCTCACACACTGGTAAGTGCTTCTCTCTAACCTGATTGCTCACTATCTTCCCATGGCTTGTGCTGTCTACTTGATTATTCTCTGAAGCTTTCGGTCAATGCACCAGCTCACACCTGGGCACTGAACCAGCTTGCACAACAGCTGCCACAGAGTATGCAAACTTTCGACTAGCACTGCTTTGTGTTGTGCATTTCTCCATTTTGCATTCATCACTTGAACACTCACTCTCTCTGCTTTCACATGCTTTCTTCTCTCGAGATATAAGCTTCTTTGTAGATACTATCCGTTGGACATAAAGGTGTAGCCGTTTTAAAGCCTTCTGACAAGGTTGTACTTTGCGTCCTTTGTTATTTGATACTTATATGGGATTTATGACTTCGCATATGAGCAATGTATCGACAACACAGCAAATTGATTTGAACACTGATAGGCAATCTTCGTATAGTCTTGTGTTCAAATCGCTTGGCTTGTCGCTTTTTCCAATTCTGCTCTTGACCTCAGATGACATCTGCTCTGCTCGCTAAGCGGGCTTGACCTTAACCATCTTGTCTCTGTTCTGCTTTGCTTTGAGCTGGTTGCTACTTCATCCGTACTTCTCTGTATCAACTGGTCCTATGGAGACTTATCGAGTGCACCCTGCTTTCAGATTCTTCCTCATATCTATCTACGGGGGTCACCTCGAGCTCGTCAAACTTTTCACAGATTCTTCTTCTTCATCATCTTCCACATCGTCATAATAAATCCATCCGAGCTGGTTTGTCCTTTCACCAGCTTGTCTCTATACTGGTCTGCTTTGAGCTGCTATTCTTTGATTATGTGTACTTGCTTGTTCTCTTATTTCATTCAGACACATCTTCCAAACCATTAGCAAGTACATCAATCTTTTTCTGGTTGATTGAGCCAGTTCTTTGTAGGTACTTTAAACATTATCCTCGAAGAACTACAATCTTCCACCAGTGATTATATCCCTTCTTCTTGGGATCTTATAATCAATTCGGTTTCGGATTCAGATTTAACTGGATTTAACTTCCTATGTTGAACTGATTATTGTTGCGCTCTGTGATCTGACCTGCACTTGATCACTACGCTTGTACTCTGATCTGCACTTGATTACTGTGCTTGTCAACTGCACTTGATCTGCACTTGAACAGTTCTGCTCTGCACGGAATCTCACTGCACTTGATCCCTGAACTGCTCTTGCCCAAGCTGGTGAACTAGCTTGGTGTCCTTTGCGATCTGGTTACTTCTTTGTTGTACCAGCTGGGGAGTCCCCTCACTGTTCCAGCATAGATATCTTCAACTAAACCAGCTTAGGCATCCCCTCACTGTTCCAGTTTGGAAATCTCCGTGTCATCTCTAGTCTAGCTACTGCACATCACATGTAAATCGTTAGTAAAATAATAATAGATTTTGTGTTAAACAAAATTAAGATTCTGATCTGTAAACACATATCCAACATGCACACTTAAAAATTTAAAGCCTAACGGGACTAAATAGTACCCAATACACACTCATAATTTATCCTAACTCTTGAATCCATACAACATGTTTTTCATCAGAATTCAGCCCTAGCAGACAACATTATACTGCCCAAAAACCTTGGAAAATTCGTGGCCTTCAAGTAGGCTAAATGGTAGGAAATCGTCTCTCGCTTTGTCCCGTCGATCCAGGTAACGCATATTCACGGTTTTCCTAAAAGGAAAGTTTTAACCCTTTTTTCTTTCAATTTCAGATCATAACATGTGTGTTTTGATATTTTTTTTATGCATGAGGGTCGAATTATAATTGGTGGTAGTATGCTTGAGGAGTTGCAATGTTTGAGGTCCCTTTTTTGGTTTTCTTTTCGCCTTCGTGTGTTGATTTTTCGACGGGGCTGCTGTCCGACCTTGGCTCGACCAGGGACTTTTGTTGGGTTATAAATCACGTCTAGAGGGTCACAGGGGTCTGTATAAGGTTGGCTTGATGTGGGATTAAGGCTGGATGAAGGGTGTAGCCCAATGGGTGCAGCGTGGCCGAGGGAGAGGGGTCGGTTCGGGTTAAACCATTGTGAGGGGACCTTGTTCGTCCAGGGTCTAGGATAGGGTCTGGACAATGAGTGAAGGAAAATTCACCTAGGTCTGGTTCATGGCTGGTCGAGGGAGGTTGAGGGCTGGTTGCAATTCGAGGCCGAGAAGTGTCGTGCAAGAGAGTGTGGCGTGAGTTTGTTCTTGGGTGGTCAAGGTGATGAGTGGGCTGTCACGGCTCAACTATGAGGGTTTTTCCAGGGCCTAGGGGTGGTTAGAGGGTCCGTATAGGTCTTGTTGTAGTGCTGGTCGACTTAGGTAGGGGTAGAACCGGTAAGGAAGAGGCAATACACACACACACGATCATCGGTTGAGCGAGGCGTGAGGCTAGGGCAAAGCAATGCATGCTGCTGCCCACCACACTTTTACATCCATGAGAGATATCTATGTTGTTCATGGAGCGTACTAGGTCGAGACCATAGGCTGTAAGTTGGGGAAGACTAAGTTAGAAGTCGTACGGACCCTTATAGAATCCAAGGAGAGGAAGCACGTAACGCTGAAAATTTAGAGGACATGACAGCATCCTGAAGGCACCCGACAACATGTTTATGGCTTATAAACATGTTTAAGATGTGTAAAATTATATTTTCTAAGGTTGGGTTAATTGGGGTGAGTTTGGACTTTTCCAGAGACTCGTTGAGACCGTCCACTGTTCGAGTAGACCATTGAGGAACCTAGAATGATCCCGATTGATCTTGGGAAAATTTTCTATATTTTCTATCGCATCGCAAACATGTTTACGGGCAGAAAGCTGTGGAACATGAAATGATGAATTTTATGATGTTAATGGCGTGTTATATGACATTTAAGTTTGAATTGAAAAGAAAGAAAATTTTATTTTGAGGAATGCGAGTTGTTTGTGACCAAGACGTAGAGGAATATGGTGACTACTGTGCATGAGGTCCGTTGAGCCATATTAGAGGGGGATAGTGACTACGGAGCAAGAGGTCCATAGAGCTATTCCAGCCTAGTACTATGGTTTATAGCTTGATCAAGCGAATAGAGGGGTCACATCAATGAGAAAACTTCAACAAAAATGTTATACTTGAGGATTTATGTTATTAAATGCCATGATGTTATTTTGAGGATTTGATTTTAAATTTTATTTAAAGAATTTTGACGATAAGGTTTAAATTTAATTTTAAAGTTTAGATTTTAAAGTTTTTTAAAGTTCTAAATGTTGGGAACCGTGGCGGATCCGGATCCCGTCTCCCGGCGAGGCAGCGGAAGAACAAAATTGGTCAGGAGACGTTCAATACAATTCAAATCATGCAAACTATGAACCATTCATAGGGTGTTTTTGTTGATTACCTTGCTGGCAACTCGTGCCTGGCTCCGACCAGTTTCGCGAGGAAACCGGCACTTCACGGTAGGCGGCGGTAGATTACCTCAATCAGGTCCACGACCGGAAACGATCTCCCTCCGATCAGCCTGCACTAGAAGACTGATGGATTTTGTCACCAACGTATTCTCCTCGAAAAGTTGGCCGGAACAAATTCCGGTGAGGGAGGCGGCGGCGGCGGCGTGAGGAGAGGAAGGGAGGCGGCGGCTTTTAGAGCTAGGGTTAGGGTTTTAATCAAGTGTTATGATGATCAAGCATAAGTTATGAAGCCCTTAAGTCTAATTAAATAGACTTGTGATAGACTTGGACCGGCCCAACGGGCCCGGGTCAAACGGATGAACATTCGGTTCATCCCTATCACCATGACTTCATCATAACTCCGATCGCCGATCAGATCGGACCAATCGACTCAGAGGGTTAGGGTTTTAATCAAGTGTTATGATGATCAAGCATAAGTTATGAAGCCCTTAAGTCTAATTAAATAGACTTGTGATAGACTTGGACCGGCCCAACGGGCCCGGGTCAAACGGATGAACATTCGGTTCATCCCTATCACCATGACTTCATCATAACTCCGATCGCCGATCAGATCGGACCAATCGACTCAGTTTCCAAAACTGAATTCTATGATCTGAAAAACCATTAACCCCCGTGCAAAATGACCGTTTTGCCCCTCAACAGCGGGAAATCACGATTTGACCCCTGTTGACTTTTAGGAAGTCGCACTCCCCAAAATCCTCTTCCCATGCTCAACACATTGAGCTCAGTATCCGTGCGGGAATCTCGAATCCAGTACTTGTGTGACCCTCAATGGTTCACGGATACAGCTAGCCGTAGGCCCACAACCATTGTGGTTCCGGAATCACAATTCCGGACTTGCCCATCGGATCATGGTAAGAGCGTCTAGCAACATCGCCCCATGATCCCCTAGGTATCACTGATAGTGCCTGCAAGAACCAGTTGGTCGTGGTTAGCGTACAGTACGGTCCTTTCAATCCATATATCCCGATCAGATCAACGACCATTGGTAAATCGAGAGTCGCTAAAGATCCGATAACTATGCATACATCTTGGAGATCGAATAGTGACATCGCGAGTGTAACTAGGTAAACCCATTTACCTAAAACACTTCTAGTACTCTGGCCAGAGATTTATACACTATTATCCCCTCAGATATCATAGGATATCCACGCATGTCTGCGAGCGGTGAATCCTCGACAAAGATGCATCGACTCCTACATACATCGGGGTCTCACCCAATCCCACCACCTAATGACCCCAAGTGAGTCGGCAAACGAGTCAAAGTGAGACGCCTATCATGTAGAGTCTCAATGACGTTTCGAGTCATGAGGACTAATCAGTACAACCAAGACATCGGACTTATCCACTCGACAAATGGTAACCACTTGGAAAGTCCGAACGAGGGTAGTTCGATAGATCACCAGGTCACGATCTATCTGCATGCTCAGAACATCACAATGTCCCCTACCAATGAAACATGGTACTTCGCATCGCAGATACTAGTCTCAGAGCTCGGACGGCCTTATCCTCATTTTGACGGCCCAATC
>KV007815.1:187765-202749 GCA_001598015.1 Dorcoceras hygrometricum
CGTACACCCATTGTTGATGGAAGGTAGGGATAATTTAAACAAATTTAAATTCCCTTTAGTTTATCGAATAAACATTTATCTTGATATTAGTTTTAAATCGTATTTAAAACGAGGGATTTTATTTTTTTGAAAATTTGGTCTCATGCAGATATTTTAAATCAAATTTAAAACATGTGGATTCAACTAACTATATATCACATACGTACACCCATTGTTGATGGAAGGTAGGGATAATTTAAACAAATTTAAATTCCCTTTAGTTTATCGAATAAACATTTATCTTGATATTAGTTTTAAATCGTATTTAAAACGAGGGATTTTATTTTTTTGAAAATTTGGTCTCATGCAGATATTTTAAATCAAATTTAAAACATGTGGATTCAACTAACTATATATCACATATATAAAAACATTGGGATGATCGATCGCAAGAGCTATGCGGTCCGTGGTTGTCAATCATGGACCTGGGTCCAATCCTAGGGGTGATGCAATATGCAATGCAATCCTATTACAATGCTTCCGGTTTTACAGATATTCGGTCTTCAATATCCTTGATCGTCATTGTCCACCGTCTTCGGATGTACTCCCACTAAATCTAGTAGTTTACATTTAAATTTACCATGACATATAAGGGATACATTTATCAAGGGGTGGGAACGGGCCACAAACAGGCCCACTTTAAATGATAATCAATAATATTAATACAACCGAATCACAAAAACCTATCGCATACACCTAAAAAATTGGGCACGGCTCTCGATCATCCCAATCATGCAGATAATCTAATTAACTTGCATAAATTAAATAATCAAATTATTTATCGCAAAATCATATTTTAATCATAAAATCGCATTTTATAATAAAATCGAATTTTGTCGATAAAATCAAATTTTAATCGACAAAATCATATTTAATTATAAAATCATATTTTACAATTAAAATCGTATTTCGCTATTAATTACATCATATTGGGCTTAAAACAATTTTAGGCCCAAAAATCTCAAAATTTCAAAATCGACCAAAACGGGCCCGATATCGAATATCGGCCCGAAAACTTCACGGGCTGCCCGGGACAGGCTCGAACTAAACCTTAGAAGAAATCAGCCATCATGACATCGCCGGAGCATCGCCGGGCGGCGGCCGCCACCACGAAAATCGCGCGCGGCGCAAGGCCACGCACGGCCGCGACAAGCGCGGCGCACGACGCTTGATGCGCCAACCAGTGGCGCATCGTCCGGCCACCTCTCGGCCGTGGCGCAGCATTTTGCGCGGCCACCATGCATGCGCGCGGCACAAGGCCGCGCGCCACCGCGACGTGCGCGGAGCATGGCGCACATTGCGCCAATTATCATGCAACGATTTGCGCGCCCAGCGGCCCACGGCCGACCACCTCCCGGCCATTGTTTGCGCAACCGTGCGCGGGGCAGCAGCCCGCGATCGTCCGCCTAATGCGACAAGCGCGCAGGCTAACGCGCAAGCATATGCACGCGGCGGGAGGGGTGGCGCATCGCCATGTGCGGCGGCGCCGTGGCCGGCTTGCAACGCCTTTTCTTTGTTTTTCGATTCTGAAAAATTGAAAGTTAGATACAATAAGGCACAATTGTATTGATCAGATCCAAACCTTGGCTCTGATACCACTGTTGGGAACCGTGGTGGATCCGGATCCCGTCTCCCGGTGAAGCAGCGGAAGAACAAAATTTGGCCAGGAGACGTTCAGTACAATTCAAATCATGCAAACTATGAAGCATTCAAAGGGTGTTTTCGTTGATTACCTTGCTGGCAACTCGTGCCTGGCTCCGACCAGTTTCGCGAGGAAACCGGCACTTCACGGTAGGCGGCGGTAGATTACGTCAATCAGGTCCACGACCGGAAATGATCTCCCTCCGATCAGCCTGCACTAGAAGACTGATGGATTTTGTCACCAACGTATTCTCTTCGAAAAGTTGGCCGGAACAAATTCCGACGAGGGAGGCGACGGCGGCAGCGTGAGGAGAGGAAGGGAGGCGGCGGATTTTAGAGCTAGGATTAGGGTTTTAATCAAGTGTTATGATGATCAAGCATAAGTTTATGAAGCCCTTAAGTCTAATTAAATAGACTTGTGATAGACTTGGACCGGCCCAACGGGCCCGGGTCCAACGGATGAACATTCGGTTCATCCCTATCACCGTGACTTCATCATAACTCCGATCGCCGATCAGATTGGACCGATCGAATCAGTTTCCAAAACTGAATTCTATGATCTGAAAAACCATTTTTCAGAACCCCCGTGCAAAATGACCGTTTTGCCCCTCAACAGCGGGAAATCACGATTTGACCCCTGTTGACTTTTAGGAATCCGCACTCCCCAAAATCCTCTTCCCATGCTCAACACATTGAGCTCAGTATCCGTACGGGAATCTCGAATCCAGTACTTGTGTGACCCTCAATGGTTCAGGGATACAGCTAGCCGTGGGCCCACAACCATTGTGGTTCCGGAATCACAATTCCGGACTTGCCCATCGGATCATGGTAAGAGCGTCTAGCAACATCGCCCCATGATCCCATAAGTATCACTGATAGTGCCTGCAAGAACCAGTTGGTCGTGCATGTAGAGTCTCAATGACGTTTCGAGTCATGAGGACTAATCAATACAACCAAGACCTCGGACTTATCCACTCGACAAATGGTAACCACTTGGAAAGTTCGAACGAGGGTAGTTCGATAGATCACCAGGTCATTATCTATCTGCATGCTCAGAACATCACAATGTTCCCTACCAATGAAACATGGTACTTCGCATCGCAGATACTAGTCTCGAGCTCGGGAGGCCTTATCCTCATTTTGACAGTACAATTGACTAGGAACTAATTCAGAATACACAGTGACTATTAGATGTGTTTCATGATAGCCGTCATACCCACTATCACATCTAACATACACTATAGTGCATTCTAGGTCTTTACTCAACGCAATTGTTAATCATCATACAACACAATGAAAGTAAAGAATGCCATAAATAAATGCGAATATCATATATAAAGATTGTCATATACAAGAGTCTATAAACCCATACGCCACAAGTTGGCTAGTTGGGCATCTACTCTAACACTAAAGTTGAAGTTTAAAGTATATTTTGAGTATTGCTATTTCAATGCATGTGGATGTATATTTATTATTTGCTATCAAGGTTTGAGCTTGCGGGGTCATTAGACTCACTAGATCTGATTATGTGCAGGTGATAGTGATGCTGAGTTTAGAGGCGATGAGTCTTGAGGAGCTCAGACACAGCCAGTGAACTCCCGCTACCTTCTTAGCTTCCGAAAAAGACTTTTACGAGAATTTATGAGGAATTGTTTCTAGAAACGTTTTGATTATAAGGTTTTGAAATAAATTCGTTAGCGACGTTAAAGTTTGAAAATTTTTTGTTTTGAGTTACTTATTTATCACAAGGTGTAAATTTAAGTTTTGATTTTACACAAAAAAACAAATTGTAGTAAGTTGGTCATTTCTGTTGGTATCAGAGAAAGGTCCTGAAGAGTTGTGCCTGCTTTCGGTTCCGAGAAGCTCAAGAGTCTTGACTCAAGTTGTAAGTTGTAAAGTTATAAAAATATGCATGGTTGAAGTTGAATGTTTTAAAAATTTCATGAAAGCATTGGATCAAAATGTTACCTTAGATGGATGTGGGTTATGTGTGATCTTGGACAATGTGTAAATGCCCCCCAGATGATGAGTGAGCAGGGACTTAGAAAACTGAGGATAAGAGGTAGGATACACATCCACCTCCACCCCCTGAGGCTAGTGGACAGTTGTTAGCCGGTTTTACACATTTACTCGAGCAGTAGGTTGAGGCTGCTCGGAGGGTGAAACCAGAGGCGGTTTACGAGCGCTTTCGAAAGATGATTCCGAAGGAATTTCAGGTATCATGGAGATGATTTTCAACATCATGGAGCTGGAGGATGGGAATAGGGTGTGATGCAACGAATACGTGCTGAGGGGTGATGCCTGACTATGGTGGGAAGGGTTCGGGAAGTCGGTGGATCTTGATACCTTGACCTGGGAGGAGTTCAAGAAAATATTTTACGGCAAATACTTCACTGAGGAAGCACGAGCCAGACTGAAGAGGGAGTTTATGAACCTGCGACAGGGTGTATGTCAGTGGCTGAATTTGTCCGGAAGTTCGATAGGGATGCCACTTTATGCGCCCGATGTCAGGCCTCGTGCACAAACACAGAGTTTAACCACGCAAACAATAGCGGAAGCATTCAAAATAGTGGCTAAATTTTCTCTTTTGGCCTGACTGAAAGATAACATAATTTAAAATACTGCAATACTCAAAATATCCCAGTTTAAAATAACACAGTACAACAGTACAACATGTATCCCATACAAGAACAACAGAATGCAACTTAATACAACAAAGCACAGGGCACTCCCCGGCTACTAGTATAGATACATATAAGCTATACACTAACTAGGACACTCTAACCACCTCCTGGGGTACCTCCAGCTGGGTCAACTCCACGACCAGCTGAGTAACCTGGAAAACCTGGACAACATACACAGGCAAACTAACATCATCCTCAGAGGGACACAGGCTCAAACCCTAGTACGGAGAGCAACATAAAACATCTAATGGAAAGCAACAAGTAATATGCAAATGCTATGCATGAGCTGAGGCTACAACCGAAAGCAGGGAGCCAAGGGAATCTCAAGAACAGCTCGACAACAACAACGAATCAACTGAGCAATGGTGGCCATGGGGTGTGTGAGTATATGGGAGCAACCCACTCGTCTCATCACACGGTACCAGATTCAATAACAATCACTCAACCTGCTGTTGTCCGACTCATGAGATGTGGGAGCTACCCACTCCGCTCATAGTGGCTAACAGATCCCAACAGGTAGATGAGGGACGGGAGTTACCCGCTCGGCCTCTAAAACAGGCATCCTGATACACACAGATCAATACAAGAAGGCACGGCTAAACAAGATCTGAGCTCAATATGCAATAATGCGTGTATGCAACAGGCAACTTATCTAACACAGAAACAGATGCAACAAGTCAAGGCATACAGCAGCAAGCATAATCACCTTTGCTCAATCCAAGGCTGTAAAACAATTACTATAACGAAGTCCCGAGCAACACAGATCCAAGAACCTGCAACGCAACGACGCACAAAGTCTCAGGGACAGTAGCACAGAAACTACAACTGGGAGCTACAACTCAACCAGCGCTATCCTACCCTTCTAACACAACAGAAAGCTCTAAACAAAGCACAAGGTAGGATCTTATCACTTACCCACGAGCTACCTGACTGACAGGAACAAATCCGACGCTTATGCTAACTGACTACAGAAGGGAGATGTCTTCGCGAACCTCTCCAGCTTCGCGCAAGCTTCCACAAGCAGTACAAAATGAAGCGTATTAGCAAGAGGAGTCCAGCACCACTCTCGCTTCAGTCGGAGCTGACTACCGCCGGCAATCGGAGAATATAAGGTTCGGTGAACAGTAGCTAGGGTATCGCGACAAGATTCGCCATCGGGAAATATTCTAAGTGTCGAAGCTGAATAATAAAGAACGAAGGCAAGGTCCTCTATTTAAAAGGTCAAATCTGCTCAAATCTGATGAACAGTACCCACAGACAACTTAAGTCTCAAAACTGATTTCCCACTCGGATCTGAATCTCACATCAGATAAGACTCTACGTCAAAACAGATCCTGACTTACTCAAACAACGTCGCACAGATTCCACTCTCGCATCTGGACACGTCATCCGCTACTCGAATCTGAAATGCTAAAAACGTCGCATCGCAACACTCAGATCCTACTCAAATCTGAAGACCAACGCTACTCACATCTGAGTCTCTCCCGCTAAGCCAAAACGTTGTCATTACAACTAATCAAAACGGCGTAGTTTTGCTACCCGCTACGGAAACACACTAGCGTACTCACATCTGCTTAGCGAAACAGATTCTAACCTCGAACCTGATCAGCTCTCAAATCTGATCGCTGCAACCAAAATTCTCAAACTTCCCAGAATTGTTCTAAGTATCAAATCTGATCCAAATACGCTCATGAAGCCTGCCAACTCAAAGCTGGTCACCCAGATTTTCTCACGCTCAAATCTGAACCTCATAAATCCGATTAATTATCTCAATTAATCTTTTTAAACTTTCGGGTCTCACATTCCTCCGCCACTAAAACAGGATTTCGTCCTCGAAATAAAACAACAATTCCGGATCAAGAGTTCAAGATAACTGGAAAACAAACATAAGCAAACATCTATCGGGAAACAACAAGAAACAAACTAGCTACTGGAGTCTGATACTACGCTTACTCAAACAGATGCGGCCACTCACGCTGCATCTTCTCTTCCAGTTCCCACGTAGCTTCTTCTCTACCATGTTTGCTCCACTGAACCATCACCAAAGGAATGGTCTTGTTCCTCAGCTGTTTCTCTTTTCTATCCAAGATCTGCAAGGGATACTCAACATAACTCAAAGTTCGATCTAGCTCCACCTCGTCAGGTCTCAGCTACATGCGACGGATCTGGATCATACTTCCTCAACATAGACACATGAAAAACATCATGTAAGGAAGACAAATCTGGCGGCAACAACAGCCGATAAGCCAAAGGACCAATTCTCTCAGCAATCTCATATGGTCCAACATAACGAGGAGCTAACTTTCCCTTGAGACCAAATCTCATAACACTGCGGAAAAGAAAAACTTTCAGGAAAACCAAATGACCAACCTGAAATTCTAAAGGTCTACGCCTCTTATTCGCATAACTGGCTTGGCGATCCTGTGCAGCTTTCATTTGCTGCCAATCAGATCTACTTTATCTCTCATCTGCTGCACAAATTCTGGAGAAGACAGCTACTTCTCCCCCACTTCTTCCAAACATACAGGCGATCTACACTTCCTGCCATACAAAGCTTCAAATGGTGTCATACCAATCGTGACTTGATAGCTGTTATTGTAAGAAAACTCAACCAAAGACAACGAATCTTTCCAGCTACCACTAAAATCCATCACAACAGCTCTCAACATATCCTCTAAAATATGGATAGTTCTCTCAGATTGGCCATCTGTCTGGAGATGATACGCTGCCCAAAACTGTTTGCAAACTCTTCCAAAACCTGGAAGTAAACCTCGGATCACTATCTAAAACAATATAACAGGCACACCATGCAAACGCACCACAAAATCTATGTACAGCTTCGCCATATTCTTCAAAGAATAGGTCATGCTATAGGGAATGAAGTGTGCATACTTCGACAATCTGTCTATTACAACCCACACAGCATCACAACCTCTGCTAGAACGAGGCAAATGGGTCACAAAATCAATTGCTATGTGCTCCCAATTCCATTGGGGCACCTAAGGTCTGCAACAAACCACCAGCTCTCATCCATTCAGCCTTAACTTGCTGATAATTTAGACAATGGGCTACAAAATCAGCAACATCACCCTTTAAACATGCCCACCAGTAATGCTGCTTCAAGGCATGATACATCTTCCTTGTACCAGGATAGACATTATGTCTACTACAGTGCGCTTCTCTCAAGATCTCCTCCTTCAAATCAATCAGATTTGGCTCTAACATTCGCAACAATCTGTGGCTCAACTTGGAAAGAAGACACCACAACATAATCCTCACCTGGGTAAAACCGCGAACCAGTAGTGCTTAGATGCTCATGGACCTTCGAAATCTGCAACGAAGCCAGCATCGCCACTTGATCCTTTTTGCTCAATGCATCAACAACTACATTCATCTTCCCATGCTGGTATTGGATCTCACAATCAAAATCCTTAAGCAGCTCCATCCATCTACGCTGTCTCATGTTCAAATCTGACTGAGAAAACAGATACTGAAGGCTCTTGTGATCTGAATACACCACAAACTGCTCGCCATACAGGTAGTGGGCCAAATCTTCAAGGAAAAAACCATTGCTGCCAACTCCAAATAATGAACTGGGTAACGAGTCTCATGCGGTTTCAACTGACAAGAAGCATATGCAATGACTCGACCATTCTGCATCAACACACAACCCAATCCATTCAAGGAAGCATCTGCACAAACCACAAAGCCACCGAAACCAGACGGCAAAGCCAACACAGGCATTGTAGTTAACTTCTCCTTGAGCAACAGAAAACTATTCTCGCATTGCTCAGTCCACACAAACCTCTTGTCTTTCTGAGTCAACTGCGTCATTGGCTTAGCTATGCTAGAGAACCCCTCTATAAAACGCCTATAATAGCCAGCCAAACCCAAAAAACTACGAATCTCAGCAACATTCTTGGGACGCTCCCAGTTAACAACAGCCTCTACCTTCAACAACCCTTGGTCTCTGCTCTAAACCGAAACATCGCCCAGCTTACCTCAACCCTCACTCAAGCCATCGACCCTTTCCCACAATTCAAATCCTAGGCAGTCTCATCATGATAAAAAGGGAAAATACATCACGTTGAATCGCTAATTTAAAACCTCAAATCGTCAAAATCGAAAGCTTAAAACATAACCACACAATAATATGAATGAATGGTGCATTCAAAGAAAAATTTGTACTTGTCTTATGTTGAGAAACTTATAACCGGTGTCACAAAGCTGGAAGGGATGGAGAACACAGGGACCGCCGTTGGTTTCGCTTCAGAAAGCTCTAAGATGATGGGGGCGAAGAAGAAGGGCAGCACTACATAGGAGGCTATGGTTTTCTTTTTTTTTTGTAAAAAAAGAGTGGCGCGTGTGTGTGTGCAGGCCGAGACCCACTTTAAAGAAGGAAAATTGTGTTGTAAAGTTTTCAAAGGTAATAGATAGAGTTGCTAGCCTATTGACAAAAGTGCTACTCAAAAATCCTTTCCCCCACTCTCCCTTGTACAATTTTGAAAATTTGGGTAATAAAAATTGGAGGAGAAACTTTTTTTAAAAAGAAGACCTTTAAAGTTTTACTACTATAAATTTTTTCCAAAGCGTAGGAATGGCCTCCAAATTAATTTTATTAAAATTAACTTTACATCGGTGTTCCCATCGTCTCCATTCCAGCCTCGTAGCACCTGTATTAAAAATTCTGAAAAGATACTCGTCATAAAATAGTTTATATATTTAAAATGGCATAATCAAAGATTGAAGTCAATACAACTATTAGAATAACTGGAAATAATACTAAGACATGCATTCTTAGTAGGGAAAATTCTTATGCATTACATTATTTGAGAAGGGCCAAAATTTAATTGGGGCTTGTGCATGGAAATTTAAAAATTTTAAGCCTAACGGTCCTAAATAGCACCCAGTACACACTCATAACATACCCTAACTCTTGAAGCCATATACCACGTTTTTTTCATAAGAAATCAGCCCTAACAGAAAAATTATCCTCCCCAAAAACCTAGGAAAATTCGTGGCCTTCAAGGAGCTAAAGGGTATGAAATTGTCTCCCGCTTCGTCCCGCCGATCCCGGTAATGTGTATTCACGGTTTTCATATGTAAAGAAAAGTTTTAAACCTTTTTTTCAGTCACTTTCAGATCATAATATGTGTGTCTTGATTTTTTTATGCATCGGGATCGAATTATAATTGTTGGTACTATGCTTGAGTAGTTGCAACGTTTGAGGTCCCTTCCTTGGTTTTCTTGTCTCCTTCGGGTGTTGAAGGTCCGACGGGGTAGATGTTCGACCGTGGATCGACCATGGACCTTGGTTGGGTTATAAATCACGTCTATAGGGTATAAGGTTGTCTTGAGGTGGGATTAAGTCTGGATGAAGGGTGTAGCCCGAAGGGTGCAGCCCGAAGGGTGCAGCGTGGCCAGGAGAGGGGTCGGTTCGGGTTAATCATTGTGAGGGGACCTTGTTCGCCCAGGGGTATGGGATAAGGTCTGTGTAGGAATACGGTGGCGGATCCGGATCCCACTTCCCGGGACGCAGCGGAAAAACAAAAATATCCCGGAAAGTGTTCAATACATTCAATAAAATCTTCAAACATTCATAGGGTGTTCGTAGATAGTTACGTTGCTGGCGTCTAGGCGCCTGGCTCCGACCAGTTTCACGAGGAAACCGGCACTTCAAACTGTAGGCGGCGGTAGATCCTCCAATCAGGTCCACGACCGGATTCAATCTTCCTCCGTCAATCTGCACTAGGACTTGACGGATTCAGCACAGACGGAAACTCCTCGTCATGGTGGCCGGAAAAAGTCCGGCAAGAGGGGGCGGCGCGTGGCCGTGAGGCTTATGGAGGGGGCGGCCGAGAGTTGTGGTGGAGGCTAGGTTATTTTGTGTAATGCCATTATCATCAAAGCCCTAATCCATCTTAATTAAATAAAGATGGTAGATGGGCTTGAACCGGCCCAATGGACTTGGGTCAAACCCAGGTCCATATGAACATTAGGCTCGTTTAATTCACCACGGTTTCATCATAACTCCGATCGACGATCAGATCGGACCGATCGACTTAGTTTCCAAAACTGAACGTCATGATGTGAAAAACAATTTTTCAGATACCTAGTCCAAAATGATAGTTTTGCCCCTCAACAGTGGGAAATCGCAATTTGACCCCTGTTGACTTTTAGGAAGTCGCACTCCCTAAAATCCTCCTTGAGTGCTCAACACATTGAGCTCAGTTTCCATGCGGGAATCATGAATCCAGTACTTGTGTGACCCTCAATGGTTCAGGGATACAGCTAGCCGTGGGCCCACAACCATTGCGGCTCAGAAATCACAATTTCGGACTTGCCCAACGGATCATGGTAAAGCGCCTAGCAACATCGCCCCATGATCCCCTAGGTATCACTGATAGTACTTGCAAGAACCAGTTGGTCATGGTTAGCGTACAGTACGGTCCTTTCATCATATATATCCCGATCAGATCAACGACCATTGGTAAATCGAGAGTCGCTAGAGATCCGATAGCTATGCATACATCTTGGAGATCGAATAGTGACATCGCGAGTGTTACTAGGTAAACCCATTTACCTAAAACACTTTTATTACTCTGGCCAGAGATTTATACACTATTTTCCCCTCAGATAGCATAGGATATCCACGCATGAGAGCGAGCGGTGAATCCTCGACAACGAAGCATCGAATCCTACATGCATCGGGATCTCACCCAATCCCGCCGCCTAATGACCCCAAGTGAGTCGGCAAACGGGTCAAAGTGAGACGCCTATCATGTAGAGTCTCAATGACGTTTCGAGTCGTGAGGACTAATCAGTACAACAAAGACCTCCGACTTATCCACTCGACAAATGGTAACCACTTGGAAAGTTCGAACGAGGGTAGTTCGATAGATCACCAGGTCACTATCCATCTGCATGCTCAGAACATCACAATGTTCCCTACCAATGAAACATGGTACTTCGCATTGCAGATGCTAGTCTCAAGCTCGGGCGGCCTTATCCTCATTTTGACGGCCCAATCGACTAGGAACGAGTTCAGAATACACAGTGACTATTAGATGTGTTTCATGATAGCCTTCATACCCACTATCACATCTAACATACACTATGGTGCATTCTAGGTCTTTATCCAACACAATTATTAACATTATAATCATAATGAAAATAAAGAACGCCATAAACAAATGCGAATATCATATATAAAGATCGTTTCATACAAGAGTCTATAAAACCCACACGCCACAAGTTGGCTAGTTGGGCATCTACTCTAACAGTCTGAACCATGAGTTAATGAATTCACCTAGGTCTAGTTCATGGCTGGTTGAGGGAGGTTGAGGGCTGGTTGCAGTTTGAGGCTAGGAAGTGTCGTGCAAGAGAATGTGGCGTGAGTTTGTTCTCGGGTGGTCAAGGTGATGAGTGGGCTATCACGACTCGACTATGAGGGTTATTCCAGGGCTTAGGGGTGGTTAGAGCCGCATAGGTCTTGTTTTAGGGCTGGAAGACTTAGATAGAGCGTAGAACGGGTAAGGAAGAGGCAATAGGCACACACATGATCATCAGTTGAGATAGGCATGAGGCTAGGGAAAAGCAATGCATGCTTTTGTCCAGTACACTTTTACACCCATTAGAGGTCTCTAAGTTGTTCATGGAGTATACTAGGTCGAGTCCATAATATGTAAGTTGGGGAAAACTAAGTTAGAAGTCGTACGGACCCTTATATAAGCCAAGGAGAGGCAGCACGTAGCGCTGGAAATTTAGATGACATGGAAGCACCCATAAGGCGTCCGAACAGCGTGTTTATGACTTGTATACATATTTAAGATGTGTAAAATTATATTTTATAAGCTTGGGTTGATTGGGGTGAGTTTGGGACTTGTCCGGTGAATCGTTGATACCGTCCGATGTCAGAGTAGCCTGTTAAGGAGCCTAGAATGGTCCCGATTTATCTTGGAAAATATTTTCTATATTTTATATCGCATCACAAACATGTTTATGAATAGCAAGCTTTTGAAAATGAAAATATGAAGTTTTTGATGTTAATGGCATGTTATATGATGCTTAAATTTGAATGAAAAAAAAGATAATTTATTTTGAGGAATGCGAGTTGTTTGTGATCAAGACGTAGAGGAATATCATGACTACTGTGCATGAGGTCCGTAGACCCATATTAGAGGGGGATAGTGACTACGACGTAAGAGGTCCGTAGATCAATTCTAGCCTAGTACTATGGTTTATAACTTGATCAAGCAAACAGAGGGGTCGCATCAATGAGCTGTCAGGCCCCGTGCTAATTACTAACAATTAACACATAATAAGCGCATAAACACGGAAGCTAAAAATCAGGGCTTAAAAATTTTTCAAAATACAATGGGCCTGAACTTCAAATCATTCGTTCAAAATAGCGATAATTAAAATATGAGTTGACTCAAACCCAAACACAACAGGTAATAACATAATATCATCAAATACAGATCCCCAATACATAATACCACGGGGCATCCCCCGGCTCAAAACATATCATATACATATAGACTGGGACTCAGGGACGTGGGGATCGACCAGCTGAACTTCCACTCTGCCCAGCTTGGTTACCTGAAACTCCTGCAATTGGGCAACGCAGACCCAAACAAGACAAAATCAGGAAACAAGTACGAGGTCAAGCCTCAGTACGAAGAGCGATCAAGCAGTAAATCATGCAACATGCTATACATCAATGCTATGAATGCATGAGGGCTGCCAAGGAAATCAGTCAACTAGGCCAGTGTATCAACCGGCAAATCAAAACAAATCGCCTCTATACCACGGTGTATCAACAGGGAAATCATCGATCCGTGATCAACGAGACCCGTCGGTCGTCACAGCCCAGTGGTAGCCTCTCAAATCTGGCAACACCACTCCGATGATAGCGTTGGGCTGGTGCACAACACATCTGTTGGCCAGCTCCAACGTGGCTAGGGTCACCAATCAAATCTGTCAAAGCCCAATATGTATGCATGTATGCCAATCAATATCATTTCTCAATGAATACAATTTATAACACATGAAACCGGAACATAATTCAATCAATTCAAGTCAATTCTTCTACCTCCAACTTCCTACCAAAAACTCACGGCAAACCCTCCAAATTCACGGCCAATCTCCTCAAAACCCATGGCTGGAAATTCAGAAAATCAAACCAGCGTTCCATGCCAACGATACAACTTAACAATGGCTAAAAATAAAGGCTAGGAACCATATCTCATTCCAATTTCAAAAGCATACATGGACATTCAAACCTGCTGCCTAAATCAACAGCTTCGTGATTCTGTTCCAGCTTGATTCAGCCTTCAAGATTTGTATGGAAAGAAAGATATTTTCGAGAGCTTTCCAACGCTACAAAGAACACAAAAATCGTAGGTCGGAGTCAACGGGAATCGGCCGAAGAAGCTTACTATGAATAGTGATAGCGGGTTGAGAAAAGGAACGAGAATTGGGAGAAAAAAGCTACAAACGAAATCTATCTCAATTAATTGAAGGCCATCCTTTTGCAATATATATATATATACGTCCCATCCAAAGCTTTATATATATATATATATTATACCTTCTTAATTAGCCACAGACAGATTTCTTCGAAAATTCGGATTCCAACTCAAAAATTCCGAAATTCCCAGAATTGCTCTAAATGCGATTTCCGATTCGAAAATAACAACGAAATCTTCAAATAGAACTCCGAACACCCAGAATTCTTTAAAATTCGAATAATACAACAATTAATCCTTTTATTAAATTTCAAGTCTCACATTTCTCCCCCACTAAAAAGGATTTCGTCCTCGAAATCAAAGACAACCCAAGGCAGAAACAATCAAACATTCATGCCAACTCGAACATCTACTCAAATTCGAAGCAAAAACCAAAAATTTACCTGGAAATTCTGCACGATCAGTGCTCAAACAGATGAGGCCAATCCCGTCTCATCTTTTCCTCAACTTCCCAGGTTGCTTCTTCTCGGCCATGCTTGCTCCATTGGACCATCACCAACGGAATTATCTTGTTCCTCAGCTGTTTCTCCTTCCTATCCAAGATCTGCACCGGATATTCGACATAACTCAAGGCAGAATCCAGCTCAACTTCGTCGGTTCTCAAAACATGGGACGGATCCGGCTCATATTTTTTCAACATGGACACATGAAACACGTCATGCATCGCGGCTAACTCCTCAGGCAGCCTCAGTCTATAAGCCAACTGTCCAATCCGCTCGATAATCTCAAAGGGACCAACGAAGCTGGGAGCCAATTTGCCTTTAAATCGAAATCTCATCACGCTCTTGAAGGGAGAAATCTTGAGAAACACACGATCGCCTACCTCAAACTCTAACGGTCGACGTCTACGGTTCGCATAACTCGAGAAACGATCGAATCGAAATCTCGCTCTTGAAAGGAGAAATCTTGAGAAAGACATGGTCGCCAACCTCAAACTCTAACGGTCGACGTCTTCTATTAGCATAGCATAGCTAACGGTCTTGGGCAGCCTTCATTCTACTCCGAATCAATCGATTTGGTCCTTCATGTGCTGAACAAACTCCGGGGTAGAAAGCTGTCTCTCGCCCACTTCTTCCCAACAAATCGGGGA
>KV007815.1:230184-246338 GCA_001598015.1 Dorcoceras hygrometricum
AAGGGCCCAATAATATGACGCCGTTTACTATCACGTGTCAAGATTGACCCATCAATGTTGAGTCGTGAAGGACGGTCCCCTTAACGTCCCCAATAATATGAGCCAACGTTAAAGGGAGTTCCGACCGACTCACAACAATTTTCAATGACGTGGACAGCTTTCCGGCATCCATGACCCCCTCAATAATATGAGCCGGGCCATGTATACGGGTAGCATCGACGTACACCCATTGTTGATGGAAGGTAGGGTTAATTTAAACAATTTTAAATACCCTTTTGTTTATCGAATAAACATTTATCTTGATATAAGTTTTAAATCAAATTTAAAACGAGGGATTTTATTTTTGAAAAATTTTGGTCTCATGCATATTTAAATCTAATTTAAAACATGCAAACATGCGGATTCAATTACACTATATATCAACATATATAAAGTAACATTGGGATGATCGATCGCGAGAGCTATGCGGTCCGTGGTTGCCAGCCACGGACCTAGGTCCAATCCTAGGGGTAATGCAATATGCAATGCAATCCTATTACAAAGCTTTCCGGTTTTACAGATCTTCGGTCTTCAATATCTTGATCGTCACTGTCCACCGTCTTCGGATATCCTCCCACTAAATCTAGTAATTTACATTTAAATTTACTATGACAAATAATGGATACATTTATCAAGGGGTGGAAACGGGCCACAAACAGGCCCACTTTAAATGATGATCAAATATTTATAAACCGAAATCATACAAAACCTATTGCATACCTAACACATTGGGCACGGCTCTCGATCACCCCAATCATGCAATTAATCTAATTAACATGCATAATTTAAATAATCTAATTATTTATCGTAAAATCATATTCTAATTACGAAATCGCATTTTATAATAAAATCGTATTTTGCCGATAAAACAAATTTTAATCAACAAAATCATATTTCATTACAAAATCATATTTCATAATTAAAATCACATTTACTAATTTTAATTGTATCAATATTGGGCTTAAAACAATTCAAGGCCCAAAAACTTAAAATTTCAAAATCGATCAAAAATGGGCCCGACATCGTGTACCGGCCCGAAAACTTCACGGGCTGCCCGGGACAGGCCCGAACCAAAACCTAGAAGAAATCAGACCAGCCGTCACGACATCACCGGAGACTCTCCGGAGCAGCGGCCGCCGCCGGCGGCGCCACAACGAAAAACGTGCGGCGCAAAATCGCGCGCCGACCGCACGGCCACGCCAAGCATGGACGTTCATCGCGCAACTAGCTTGCGCGTAGTTGCTGGAATTTACGCAACAATTTTCGCAAGACATCGGCAGCATCGGTCGGCCTGGAGCGGCGAGGAGCGGCAAGGAGCGTCGCATATTAATGCGCACGGCCGCGCGAAACAGCCGCACAGCCGCGACACACGGCCGGCCAACGCACAACAGCTTGCGCGCCCAGCCTTCACCCAAGTGCGCCCCAGCGTCGGCCTCCTTGCGAGAAGGAGGCGGCCACTGCTCGGCCGCCATGCGCATCCATGGCGCGATCATCGCGCTGCCGCGGGCGCACAATCGCGCGCGGTGGATGGGCCGCCGCGGGAGGTGGCGGCCGACGGCTTCGATTCCAAAACTTTGTTTTCAATTCTGAAAAATCAAGGTTAGATACAATATGGCAAGAAGTATTGATCAGATCCGAAAACCATGGCTCTGATACCACTGTTGGGATCCGGATCGCGTCCCCCGGCGAGGCAGCGGAAGAACAGAAAATTAACATGTCCGGGGGACGATCAATACTATGAACAATTCAAATCTATGACATTCATAGGGTGTTTATAGACTCTTGTACAAACAATCGCCGGAAATTGTTCCGACCTAGTTTTTCGAGGAGAATCCGTTCGTGCTGATCTTGTCAACGCTTCTAGTGCAGCCTGACGAAGGAGTCTCGGATCTGGTCGTGGACCGGATTGGCGATAATCTACCGCAATCTACCGAGAAGAGCCGGATTATTGTAATCACGGTTGGAGCCAGGCACAAGTGCCAGCGAGGTAACATGCTAAACATCCTATGAATGTCGTAGTATGTTAATTTGTTTTTCGTATTTGATCGCCTCCCGGTTTTTTGTTTATTGTTCTTCCGCTGCCTGGCCGGGGGGGCGGATCCGGATCCCCCAACAGCTCCACGCTGGTGGAAGGGTACTTCCCGAGTCATGAGAGAGAGTGGTGTTTTGATTTCTTGGGAGAGCTTCTGTGCAGCTTTTCGTCAGGAGTATACCCCTGAGTCGTTCTACAATAACCGTGAGAGGGAGTTTGATAATTTGAAGCAAGGAAACTTTAGGGTGACCGAGTACGCTAGACAGTTTTCCTCGCTTCTGTCGTATGTTCCCCACGTTGCTACCCAGGAGAGGACGAAGAGGAACAAGTTTCTGAGAGGGTTGAGGCCCGATCTATTCCGTATGGTGCTAGCTGGTTCTCCTGCGACTTATGCTGAGGCAGTGGATAGGGTGGTGGACATTGAGGAGAGCCTTCTAGAAGCACAGAATCAGGTTCAGCCGATAGCTGGATGCAGTTTCCAACCTGTGCTAGAAGGGACGCAATCATTTCAACCTCCTCAGACTTCGCAACAGTCAAATCGCCAGGTTCAAGCCTCGAGGGAAGTAGTTTAAGAGACGATCGAATTCGAGTTCTTCAGGTTCTGTTAGTTCTGGTGGTAGTGGCTTTGGAGGAGTGTCGTGTGGTCAGTGTAGAGGTAGACATATGACTTCTCAGTGTCGTGGAGTTCAGGGTCTTTGCCATAGGTGTGGGCAGTCTGGACATTTCGAAAGAGTTTGTCCTTCGATGGGGGGACAGCCCTCAAGTCAATCACATCAAGGTTCAGCTGGTGGTTCTTCGCAGAGACCGCAACCTTTGGTCCAGTCCCAACGATCAGGAGTCCAACCACGAGAATCATCTAGGTTCGGAGGATCTTCTAGACCTTAGTTTTCGGGACCTCAGCAAGCTCAAGTGAATGCCTTGACGAGAGAGCAAGCTGATGATATGCCTGGAGGAGTTATCGCTGGTACTTGCTCTATCTTTGACTTTCCTGCATGAGTTTTGTTTGATACTGGAGCATCACACTCCTTTATATCTGATTTGTTTGTGCATGAGTGTGGGTTGAGCTCTGCCCCACTGTATGATGTCGTATCTATTTCTACTCCTGCTGGTGTGTGTTTGTTGTCTCGTGAGGTGGTTATGGATTGTGAGATTCGATTTTTGATCGGGATGTGCTGGTGACGAATTTGTTTTCTCTGGAGATTAGATATTTTGACTGCATCTTGGGTATGGATGTGTTGTTCAGTTACAGAGCGATTGTTGATTGTTTCCATGGTGTGGTGAGGTTTAGACCTCAATCGGGGAGAAGTGGGACTTCTATGGTGCTGATTCGCGATCGAAGATTCCACTAGTGTCAGCCATGGAGATGTTTAGTCTGTTGTTGCTCGAGAACTCTAGGTTCATGATTTATGCCATGGATGTTTCCCAAGAATCACGGATATAGTTGAGTGATATCCCTATTGTCCGATAGTTCCCAGACGTTTTTCCGAATGAGATTCCTGGATTCCCTCCGAGACGAGAGATTGATTTCAGCATTGAGTTGGTGCCAAGAACTGCCCTGATTTTGAGAGACCCATATCGATTGGCGCCAGCTGATTTGAAGGAACTTAAGGACCAGTTACGTGATCTTCTAGGGAATGGATTTATTAGGCCGATTATGTCGCCTTGGGGAGCTCTGATTCTCTTCGTGAAAAATAAAGATCGATCTATGAGGATGTGTGTTGACTTTCGACAGCTGAATAAAGCAACGATCAAGAACAAGTACCCATTGCCAAGGATTGATGATCTGTTTAATCAGCTGCGGGGATCAGTAGTGTACTTTGATTGATCTGCGATCTGGTTATCATCAATTACGGATTAGATACACTGATGTGGCGAAGACGGTATTCTGAACTAGATATGGGCATTATGAGTTTCTTATGATACCGTTTGGATTGACGAATGCCCCTGCTATCTTCATGGATTTGATGAATCACGTCTTTAGAGAGTATATTGATCGTTTTGTAATTTTTTTACATATACGACATCCTGGTGTATTCGAGGAGCTATAGATAGCATAAGGAGTACTTGAGGTTGGTTTTGCAAAAACTGAGAGACTCACAGCTGTATGCGAAGTTCAGTAAGTGTGAATTTTGGTTAGATAAAGTAATCTTCTTGGGTCATGTTATATCTGCATTAGATATTTCGGTGGATCCTAGTAAGGTCGAAGCAGTTCTTAACTGGGAGCTACCTAGAAATGTTTCGAAGATCCGTAGTTTCTTGGGTTTGGCTGGCTATTACAGACGCTTCATTGAGGGTTTTTCTTCAATATCCAAGCCGATGACGCAGTTGACCCAGAAGGATAGAAGATTCCTGTGGACAGACGAGTGTGAGTCGAGTTTCCAATTGCTCAAGGAGAAGTTGACTACTGTTCCTGTGTTGGCTTTAACTTCGGGTTCTGGAGGTTTTATGGTTTGTCCGATGCATCTCTGAATGGTTTGGGCTGTGTATTGATGCAGAACTGGCGAGTGGTAGCTTATGCATCTCGACAGTTGAAACCTCATGAGACGAGATACCCCGTTCATGATTTGGAGCTAGCCGCCATTGTTTTTGCCCTGAAAATTTGGCGTCATTACTTGTATGGTGAGCAGTTTGTGGTGTACACAGACCACAAGAGTTTGAAGTATATCTTCACTCAGTCAGATTTGAATATAGACAGCGTATTGATGCAGAACTGGCGAGTGGTAGCTTATGCATCTCGACAGTTGAAACCTCATGAGACGAGATACCCCGTTCATGATTTGGAGCTAGCCGCCATTGTTTTTGCCCTGAAAATTTGGCGTCATTACTTGTATGGTGAGCAGTTTGTGGTGTACACAGACCACAAGAGTTTGAAGTATATCTTCACTCAGTCAGATTTGAATATAGACAGCGTCGTTGGATGGAGTTGCTCAAGGATTTTGACTGTGAGATTTAGTATCAGCCTGGACGAATGAACTTAGTGGCAGATGCTTTGAGTAGGAAAGCCCAGCCTGCGATGTTAACATCTTTGAGTATTTCAAAGTTTTGGGGACTTCTCCATGGCGTTTTCAGCCAGATGATCAGTAATTCATAGTTTCTTCTTTTCACATTGAACCACGGGTTGTGGCGGACATTAGATCAGCTCAGAGGACTGACCCGTACATCCATGAGTTGAAGATAAAAGTCCAAAATGGTCAGTCGGAAGATATTACTATTGTTTCTGATGGATGCCTGAGATTGCGTGGTAGATTGGTAGTTCCAAACCTGATCGATTTGAGAGAAACTATCATGAACAAGGCCCATTTCAGTCGTTATAGTGTGCATCCGGGCGAGAAGAATATGTATCAGCCTTGAAGTCGCATACTGGTGGGAAGGCATGAGGAATGACAACTCTAGATTTGTAGCTCGATGTTGAATTGCCAACAAGTCAAGGCCTAGAGGAGGAGACCTGGTGGTTTTTTGCAGAGTTTAGAAGTGTCTCAATGGAATTGGGAGCACGTTGTCATGGATTGTGTGACTCATTTACCTCGTTCGAATAGAGGATGTGATGCGATTTTGGGTGGTAATTGATAGACTTTCGAAGTCAGCCCATTTCATACCCTATGATGTGAGATGTTCCATGAAGAAGATGGATAGACTGTACATTGATCATGTGGTTAGATTGCATGGAGTGTCGGTTTCGATAGTGTCTGATAGAGATCCAAGATTTATTTTCCGATTTTGGAAAAGCTTGCAAGCAGCGATGGGTTCGAGATTGGCTATGAGTACAGCTTATCACCCACAGACAGAGGGCCAATCTGAGAGAACTATTCATACTTTGGAGGATATTCTACGAGCTATTTGATGGATTTCAGTGGTGGATGATAGGATTCTTTATCCCTGGTAGAATTTTCGTACAATAATAGCTACCAAGTGACTATCGGGAAAGCACCATTTGAGGCTTTGTACGGTCGTAAGTGTAGATCATCGATTTGTTGGAAAGAATTTGGTGAGAGACAGCTGTCTACCCTGAGTTTGCAGCATATGAAGATCAGGTTGAGCTGATTCGAAGCAGAATGAAGGCTGCACAGGATCGTCAAGCTAGCTATGCTAACAAGAAGCGCAGGCCTTTGGAATTTCAGGTTGGTGATCGAGTGTTTTTGAAAGTTTCTCCATTCAAGAGCGTGATGAGATTCAGGCTTAAGGGTAAGTTAGATCCTAGATTCATTGGCCCTTTCGAGATTATTGAGAGGATTGGATCCTTGGCTTATCGATTGCAACTGTCTACTGAGTTAGAAAAGATGCATGATGTGTTTCATGTATCAATGTTGAGGAAATATGAGCCAGATCCTTCCCATGTGCTAAGGACCGATGAAGTTGAGCTGGATCCAACCCTGAGTTATGTTGAATATCCAGCGCAGATTCTGGATAGGAAGGAGAAACACTTGAGGAACAAGATTATTCCGTTGGTGATGGTCCAATGGAGCAAGCATGGCAGAGAAGAAGCTACCTGGGAAGTTGAAGAAAAGATGAGACAGGAGTGGCCTCATCTATTTGAGCTTATGCAGTATTGATTCAGGTAATCTTCTGGCTTGCTGATTTGTGTTGAGTTGCTTTGGTACTTTTAGTTAGTGACTGGTTAGATATATAAGGAATGTTGGATTGTTATATTTCAGTCCTAGCGATTCTTTGGTTTTCTTTAGTTTTGATCTGTACTTGTCATCTGATTTCGAGGACGAAATCTCTTAAGATGGGGAGAATGTGAGGACTGAAATTAATCGATTTAATTTGTAACGCCCCAAAATCTATAGGACCACATTTGTGCATTTTATTAATCTCATGGGCCAAAATGGCAATTTTAAATGTTATGCATTAGCTGATTTCATTGATTTCAGAAATTAGATGTGACGCGGCTGGTTTCAGCGGATGACTCCAAGGGCGATACACGAGCAGGTTTTAAATGGGTTGAAAATATCTTTAAGGAAGACAAATGATTTCTTTTGGAAAGGGTTTGGTGTTTTACAAATTAAAATGTTCAGAAGGAGATTTTACTAAAATTTTAGATATGTCATGCTTTGTAAACGTAGCACCTTGCCACTAATCCCTTTCATATTTAAACATGTTTTGAAAGTAAAGTATGTTATCATTTGCAAAGAAAATATTTAGTGTTCTTCCAAAATATTTTCCAGAGAAGCTCGTGTTGTTGCTCGAGGAGGAAATTCTGGCAGGAATTAGCTATCGTTGCAAAGCGTTGTTTAAGGCAAGTAAAAGCTGATCCTTTGCTACACCATTTGAAGCATATATTGATTTTATTCATTTTATGGATCTTCTTGCCAGTATGTTATAGTATGATTTAAGTTCATGTTTAAAATGATTTACGCATGAAAGAAGGAAAGAAAGATGGGTTCGAAAATGATGTTTTTATGCTTCCAAGTGTTTTCCAGAAAGATATGGATGTTTTAAAGTACTGAGGATTCAAGTTTCGATTCAATTATGTTTATGGATGTTCTTCCTTCCGGTGGATGGTAATATCGGAACTTGATACTGTGTAATTGGTGGTTGTTAATTGAATCAGTATAAAGTCTGGTTTGATAGACAACAGCTGATGGCACAGTCGTCGTTTTGATGTTGCAACACCAAAGTTAGTCATCAGCTGTTGCATCAGTTTCGTAAACAGTTGTTGTATTGTTGAGTCATCAGTTTCGCAAACAGTTATTGTATTTGTTATTCATCAGCGGTCGGTTGATTTTGAATCAGCAGATGCATTCGTTTGTGTCCAAGAGTCATCAGCTGTTTCATTGTGTTGTTTGTGTTCAACAGTCACCAGCTGTTGCATTATATCGTTGTATTCAGCAGTTGCACTATTCATACATTTAGTTGTTTCGCAAACGACATCGTTCCATTTATTCAGAGTCACGACTGATAACAGATATTCTTACGTCTGTTTATTTTTATTAACAGACTTTCTTACGTCAGCACCTTAAAGTAAACGACATCGTTATATACCTCTTTCCCGAGTAGCATTGTTAGCGATTGTTATTGCGTCTGGTTCAAGCTAACGACGTTGTTTCCTTAATTTGCAACTGTTAGCAGACATTCTTTCGTCATCATGTCTGTTTCCTACTTCAACGACATCGTTTCATTCAATTCATCGGTCTCAATATTAGTATATGTCGGCTGTTTTCAATAGTTGTGAACAGTGAAGATCTGTTTTGTTCCCCGAACAGTTCTATTTTGTTACGCCTGATTTCATTTCAGCGATGCATTTTTCAAAGTTGAATATGATACTCAGTAAAGTTTTAAATGGGAGCAAGTTTTAAAAGATGGAACCCGTAGAGTTTTAAAGAGAATTTCAAAGAAAAGGTGTTAAAGGAACAAAAGTTATTTTAAGGTTTATGGCATAGATAACAGACGGCCACCAAGGAGAAGGGTGAGAAGTTGTCCAGATGTCGACTTCCCTTTCATATGAGCTATATGCTAAAACTGATATCGGAAGTCATTTTGATCAAAGTGCACATTGGGCCTAAGGAGAGCTTCTATGCCAGAAATCAAAAGAGAAATGATGATGTGATCTGGGCTATTATCCCCATCTCTAAGTTTATGAATGAAATAAATGTTTAAGAAATGTTTACGAAAGACTGACATGTTCATTGATGTTCCTTTAACTCAGTATTGTATTGATCATATGTGTACCTGCTAGAAATGTATTTGTTATTACTCAGAGTTTACTTGCTGAGTCCCTAGGCTCATTAGCTTTTAAAATGGTGCAGGTTCGACAGCTGAGGGGCGAACGGAGGATGAAGTCTGACAGCAGCTGCGTGGTGTTGTGTTTATCAATGGACAACGTTTTCCGTGTCACATTGATGTTGTTTTATCTTTTGCAGAAGACTGTATTAGATCAGTTGCAACAATTGTATATTCAAATAGAATTTCAGATGTTGTAACCTGCAATTGCAAATATATATATATGATATCTGTTTTCCGCAAATGTTTTAATATTCAGCGCCGCGCAAGTGTCTGTCAGCTTTTGTATTTATGTTTTGAAATTCTTTCAAAGTTATAAGAAGTACAGCTTATAACAATTGTCCTTCATCCCTTCCTTTTATTCTAAAATTTTTATTTACCCCAAATTCGTGACCCCGTGGGTGCGGGCGTCACATAATTAGTGGCATATTATGAGAAGATTAGAAGAAACAGCAAGACTTAATTTCGTAAGTTGTTGGATGAGGATTAACCAAGGGAGACGTGAATTTTCGGGTATTTCAGCTTAGGAGTATTGGTCTAAGCTATAGATGATCTTCGAATTTGACATAGAACGGATCAAGCGTGCACTGGTCTGGGATGTATTAACTTAGAGATTTGAGTTAAGGGAGAGAGAGTAAGCGTTGGGCGGATTAGTGTTTTGTGAATTTCTGGTGTTCAGCTTTGGAGAGAAATGCCCCTTATGAGAGAGCTGTAGAATGCGCGATCTGTTTTGGGACGGAACAACACTGAGCTGTTGGTAGCAAAAGGATGGAAAACCGCTTACAGGTGTGTGGGCTAGTGGTACTGTGTGGATCGGCCCGGTTCGTGATTTTGGAGTAGATCGGTATGGTTTAAGGTTTCCAGATTAGGCGACAGTTGGATGTATGTGAGCTGGTACGTGTGATCTGTTTATCACGAGCTGGAAGCGGTGCGACGTCTTTTGGCGACATCAGTTTAGACGCTGGTTTCTAGAGCTGACTAGCATGATCTGTTGGTTGCGCGAGCTGATAAGTGCACGGGAACTGATACGCAAATGCGATCTGTCAATGTGACGTGCTTTGTTGGATCCAAGAGCTGATCTGTGCGTGTTCTGAATTGTATGCTGGATATGCATGATCTGTTTGTTCTAATCTGGACTCCTGTGCGACTTCGTTTGGTGGTTGCGAGCTGGTTTAGCGTAGAGGAGTCAGATCTGGGGTAGTGCTAAGATCTGAGCTGGTTGACTTTCACTATTGCGTTGACTGGAAGAATAAATATAAGTGTCGACAACACTTAGTCAATTTCAGACCCTATATTTCTCATCTTCTTTCCAGAGAGCCTTCGATACGCATTGTTCATCGTACCCTATTTCTTTTGATTTCCATCGATTTATGTCGCCGTTTGGAACAAGTCTGGTGGCGCTGGGTTCCTCTCTCCAAGACCTTTCGTTTGGTACCACTTTGGAGTCTTGGATCAACTTGTCTAGGAAGCGCGATGTGGTTGAAGCGTTCGAACATTTTCGCGATTTCCGGTCGATAGTTCTCCCGTTCTGTTCGAGCTCTTAGGTAAGCGTTGGTTAGTATTTTACATTTCGTTTAGAGCTGGTTACCGTGTTTGAGGGGTTGGTTTGAGCTGGGTGAGTTGGTAGCTACAGCTCTTGTAACGCCCCAAAAATCCATAAGACCACAAATTCTAAATCCTTATAATTCGAGGACCCATTTCTAATTTCAGATTTCAACATTTTTTATTTGTTCGAATAGCTGGTTTCTAATTTTCAGATTTCATAAGGTGCAGAGATCCGATCAGCTGTCACCCAAGCATGGCTAAGCAATTTTCAAACTTTACAAATAAAATGATGTTGGATGGGGGAATGGTTAAGTTTCAGATTTTGGGTAGTACTTTTACAAATCAAAATATTGACAGGGAATTTTAAGTAAAATTTTCTGAAGTACGCATGGTTTACCATGCCTACTCAAGTATTTCTCCCTGTTGCAAATCAGATCCCCCATGCCGTTGTCCTTGTGAGCTATAAGTTCATTACTTTGCAAGAAAATACTCATTTTTGCATCAAAGAAAATAGGAAGCTTATCGTCGCGCTCGGGAGGACTCTCTGTTTGTGACCTGCTGTATCTCTTGATTTCTTCTTATTGAGGCAAGTAAATCTGATTCTTGCTACGCCATGAAAGCATGTGTATTGTTCTCGTTTCGTTTCATGATTCTTGCCTAAGTTATGTTTAATATCAGCCTTTGTTCATGTTTTGCTGATACTGATATGAATGTTTAATGTTCGGGTTCACAGTGGGTTATGTTTGGAACTCAAAAATGTATTTTTCGGAGTGGATGTTGAAGATGTTGATGTTATTTTAAAACGCTGAGCATTTCAGGTTTCTATTTCATCGTAAAGTTGCAAAGTTCTCCCTTCTCTTCCGGTGGATGATAATATCAGAACTTGATGCTATGTATTCGGTAGTTGTTAGTTGAATCAGTATAAAGCCTGGTTTGATAAACAATAACTGATAGCGTGGTTGTCGTTTTGATGTTATAACACCAAGTCAAAATTAGTAGTTGCACTGTTCATTCCAGCAGTTGCATTCCATTGTAAATTCAGTAGTTGCACTGTTCATTTCTAAAGGTACTATTCATTGCGACTGGTTCCTATGTTGCGACTGGTTCCTATTCATTGCGACTCGTTCCTATGTTGCGACTGGTTCCTATTCATTGCGACTGGTTCCTATTCATTGCGACTGGTTCCTGTCTTGCGACTGGTTTCTATTCATTGCGACTGGTTCCTATGTTGCGACTGGTTCCTATTCATAGCGACTGGTTCCTATCTTGCGACTGGTTCCTATTCATTGCGACTGGTTCCTATCTTGCGATTAGTTCCTATTCATTGCGACTGGTTCCTATGTTGCGACTGGTTCCCATGTTGCGACCGATTCTTTTCCCTAAGTACCCAACGTGATTCCTTCCAACGACTAGTTGTACCCAACGACTGGTCGTATCCAACGACCGTTTATTCCAACGACTAATTTCCTATGTCTCAACTGGATGCTCAGTGAAGAATGTTTTGATGGAAAATGATTTAAAATGAAGTGAACCCTGATGTTTAGATCTGATTCCGTTCATTAGATGTTTAAAGGAAGAAAATGTTCAGACTTTAGGATTTATGGCAAAGATAACAGATGGTCCAAACTGGAAGGCGAGCAGCATACGAGAGGGTCGGTTACCCTTCATATTGGGTGAGATTTCACCATATTGTAACTGATATCAATAGTCATTCGATCGAGTGCAACGGGACCTAAGTAGAGCTTCTGAGCCATAAGTCTAACGAAAATGATAATGCTGGGACTTGATTTTATTCCAAGAACATACGTTTACGAGGAACGATGTTTTATGACTTCCTTTAAACTATGATGTCTTATGTATTGCGCCTGCATATATTGTGCTTTGTTACTCTCATTTTTGCTTGTTGAGCCCCTAGGCTCACTAGCTTTCTTGGTGCAGGTGAGTCCGCGCCGGAGCAGATGGGAGGTGGAGTTTGAACCAGTAGCGGCGTGCTAGTGTTTATCGAAGGCCTGCGTTTCCGCGATGTTCATTTTGTACTTGCTATTTTTGTTGTCTTTGATCTTAGTCAAATCTGTATTGAGATCCGTTACAACAAAGATGAATTCAAATAGAGTTCAGTAGTTGTAATATCGCGACTTTGCATTTTGTACTACGGAATTGTAATGAAATCTGATTTTAACTTCTTGGCGCCAACGGTTGTACTTTGATTTTATTTTGAGCAAGGCAATACAACTTGCTTAATTTATTATTTCAGCCCCCCTATTTCCTTTTCATTCCTTTTTCCTTGATTCCGTGGCTCCCATGGGGTTTGGGCGTCACAAACATGGTATCAGAGCATGGTCCAGAGATAAACACACGCACTCCTTGCTGGAACAGATTTCATCGACCGTCTCTTCGGGGCAGTGAGTTTTCTTTTATGTTTTAGAGCATGTATTTTTTATTCTTGCATGTTCTGATGTTCTTATGTGGTGGATTACGGGCTATAGATTAAGATGTCTGGCCGGGGAAGAGGGAGGAGGAATGCCCCTGAAGATGAACCCAATCCTGATAGTAACGTTAGTATTGCCCAACTTCTAAGGTTGCTGGTAGAACAGCAGGGGAGAGGCAATGGTCAATCCTCCAGTAGTAGAGGACCTAGCAATGATGACCCTCAAGAACGATTTCGAAGACAAAAGCCAAGGGAGTTTAGTGGCGCCACAGATCCGTTCGTCGCCGAAATATGGATTAAATCAATGGAGGTGATATTTGAGTATCTTCAGACGCCAGACTTAGAAAGATCCAGATGTGCGATCTACATGTTGAGGGATGGTTTACTTCCAGGTTTTGGAAGAGTTTCCAAACAGCTTTGGGTACCAGATTGGCTATGAGCACCGCGTATCACCCCAGACAGATGGCCAATCTGAGCGCACTATCCAGACGTTGGAGGATATGTTGCGAGCTGTTGTGTTGGATTTCGGAGGTAGCTGGCAAGATTCGTTGTCTTTGGTTGAGTTTTCGTACAATAACAGCTATCAGGTGATGATTTGTATGGCGCCGTTTGAGGCCTTGTATGGCAGAAAGTGAAGATCGCCAGTATGTTGGGAAGAAGTGGGGGAGAAACAGCTATCTGCCCCTGACTTTGTGCAACAAATGAAAGATCATATGGATCTTATTAGACAGTGGATGAAAGCTGCCCAGGATCGCCAAGCCAGTTATGCGAATAAGAGGCGTCGACCTCTTGAGTTTCAGGTTGGTGACCGTGTATTTCTCAAAGTTTCTCCGTTTCGCAGTGTGATGCGCTTTGGACACAAGGGAAAGTTAGCCCCTCGTTACGTCGGACCGTATGAGATTGTTGAGAGGATTGGCTCTTTAGCGTATCGGCTGTTGTTGTCGTCAGAGTTGTCTTCTCTACATGACGTCTTTCATGTTTCCATGTTGAGGAAGTATGAGCCAGATCCGTCTCATGTGCTTGGAATTGACGAGGTTGAGCTAGATCAGACGTTGAGTTATCTAGAATATCCCTTGCGTATCCTTGACAGGAAAGAGAAACAGCTGAGAAATAAGACCATTCCGTTGGTGATGGTGCAATGGAGCAAACATGGAAGGGAAGAAGCTACTTGGGAGCTGGAAGAAAAGATGAAGAGCGAGTGGCCGCATCTGTTTGAGTAGCTGTTGAGCTAAATTTCCAGTAGTTTGTAGATTTTGGTTGTATTTCTTCCCTAGTTGTTGTTAATTGTTTGCTCAGTTATCTTGAACTCTTGGTGTGTGTTAGGCAGAGTTCTGTTGTGTATCTTGCTGTTTAGTTGTATTTCCAGATTGTTGTTTGATTTCGGGGACAAAATCTTTTTTAGTGGGGGAGAAATGTGAGACCTAGATTTGTGTTTAAGATTAATCGTGAGAATTAATCAGTGTTTTGAGATTCTTGGTGGTTTAAGATCTCTGTTAAATGTTTGAGTGGTAATTTCGGGTCTAATTCCTCATTTAGAGCATTTCTGGAAGTTTTCGTATTTTTGAGATTTTTGGGTGAAAGCTGGTTTCGTGGTGAAAGCTGTTCGACTTGGTGAAATCCAGTTGTAGCGTGTTTTGGTAGCGCGAGATTCCTAAACGCCGTCGTTTTAGTGAAATCTGGATGCGTAGTGTTAAGTAAAAGCTGGTAGCATGTTTGAATCCAGCTGCTGCTTTATCGCGTTTGTTGTGGGCAAAACGGTAGCGTTTTGATAAGTTGGTGCGACGCCGTTTTGGTGGTTGCGCCTGGTACCAGCTGCGAGGAGTGCTTGCGTCTGGTTTCCTGTAGCTTGCGTCTGGTTGTTTTGCACGAGAGCTAGCGACTGGATGACGTAGGATGTGCGTCGTCGTTTTAGTTAGCGCTAAGAATCCAGTCGATGGGTTAGCAACAGCTGCTGGGTTTATGCGACGCCGTTTTATTAAGTTGGAACGCAGTGTTTTGATGCAACGTCTGGTATCAGCTTTTGAGTGTTATACAATCCAGCTTTTGGATTTGAGAGCCAGTCTATGGTTTTAGGCGACCAGCTGATGGCAGATTTGATGACGTAAGTGGTGCGACGTCGTTTTGTTAAGTCGCTGCGACATCGTTTTGATTAGCGTTGTTTGAGAATTCAGCAGTTGGTTCTTTGCATCTACTGGTTGTATTTTGTAGCGAGCGTCGACTGGTTTTGTCGGTGGATGATTTTAACCAGATTTTACGCGTTTATTTAAGGAAGACTTGGTCTTCGATTTGAGATATCAGATTCCATACTTAGTAAATTTTCCAAATTGTCGACCTCTGATCCTCGAACCCTAGTACTGTTCACCGTTGATTTTATCCAATGATTCCCGTCGTTTCCGATTGTTGTTTTGGGCGTTTGAGGTAGCGTTGGACTCCTCTCGAGAAGCTCTTCCTTTCTATACCATTATTGTAGGCTGTTGTTGGCTAGATCGAGATCGCGAAGTTGCTGTCTTCGGCCGTGTGTTGCGTCGTTGAGGTAGAACTTCGAATTGTTGTTGAGATCTTAGTATTAGCCTTTGTTTAAGCTTCCTGTTAGTGGTATTGTTGGAATCAGTAGCTGGTTGAGTGTGTGTAACTCCCAGTGTGCTTTCTGTGTATTAGCGTCCCTTGAGAATATTGCCCTGTGTGTTTCGACAGGTTGGAATTCAGATTTCTCGGGACCTTTGATTGTGGTAATTGTGCTAGGAATTGACGTAAGGATTGTAGCTTGTAATACAGCGATGTTATAGATTGGATAATTTGTGAGATGGCTATTGTTGGCTGCTGTTTTGTGAGATGACTGTTGGTTATGTGGTGTATAGTTGCTGATGCTATTATTGTTTCGCATATGTTTATATGCTTGTTATTCCAGCATGTTGCATACACGCATTTGCATCTCCGTTCAGCTTTTGCAGCCATTGCTTCGTTGTTATTGTTCTGTTTACTTACCAGGATGCGAGGGCGAGCGGTGATTCCGCACTCTCATTTCCCCTATGCGCCGAGTGGCTAGCTACCACAGTTCATAGGTTGTGTTGTTGATGCATCTGGTAAGGGTGGGCGAGTAGGGGTGAGTGGGTATCACCCACATGTCCTACACTCACCGTGGCCACATATTTCTGTTGCAGATTCCGTTGAGCTGTTGTCCCCTTCCTCATGCATAGCATCTGCATTTTATTCTTGTTGTTTACTTCTGTTTTATAGTTGCTCTCCGTACTGGGGTTTTGACCCCATGTCCCTCTGGGGCTTGGTTGTTTTCCTTGTTGTGTTGCTTTCAGGAAACCCAGTTTTTACAGCTGGTCATGGTTTTAACCCAGCTGGTGGCGCCCCAGGAGGTGGTTAGAGTATCCCAGTGGC
>KV007815.1:259145-270170 GCA_001598015.1 Dorcoceras hygrometricum
AAAGATTTGGAGGCATTAGTTGTATGGGGAGAAGTGTGAGATATTCACAGATCACAAAAGTCTGAAATATTTCTTCACCCAAAAAGAATTAAACATGAGGCAGAGGAGATGGCTAGAGTTGGTGAAAGATTATGACTGCACGATCAGCTATCATCCAGGCAGGGCTAACATGGTTGCTGACGCTTTAAGTAGAAAGTCTGTTGGACTAGCACAACTCATCATCCGAAAACCTTTGGCATCTGATATTGAGAAGTTTGGCTTAGAGCTGGTACCCAGCAGCTGCAATTCAGTCGTAGCTGATACCTCAGTGAGATCAAATTTGTTGGACCAAATTCGTGAGGGTCAGCTGAGGGATGAACAACTACATAAGTGGGTTAAGCAAGATAGGGAAAGAGGCGGCAGCCTCTATTTTTCAGACGGTAGCGTAATCAGATTTCAAGGAAGAATTTGGGTGCTGCAAGTGGATACTTTGAGATCAGATTTGATGGAAGAAGCCCATACAACCCCATACTCTGTGCATCCAGGGAGTACTAAAATGTATAAAGACCTCCAGCAGTTGTACTGGTGGCCAGGGATGAAACGAGACATCGCCAGATTTTATGTTGCATGGTATGCATGTATTGTTTTTCAGCCTGTGTGAGTTACGGATGCGGTGACGAGACTAGGGATGACCGAGATGAAAATAATTTGAGATTTTTAAGTTAATTTAAGAATAAATTATTATTTTTTTAAGCAACAATTTCTGAAAATTGGGCTTTTTATGATTATTTTGGAGGGGAAACCGTTTTTCGCCTATACGGGCTGTTTTATTGGATTTTAAGGTGTTTTAAAATCTAAGAGGGCCTTTATTTCCAAAATTAGAATTTTTAAAAGCTTAGTTTAGAGTTTTAATTAACTTGGAGACTTAAGTGAGGGGTACGCATGTAAAAATCCCTTTTTCTTTTCTTAATTAAGCTTTAGGGGTCAAACTTGTCACCCCATTATATTCCAAAACACAAAAATTACTCTAAAACTAGCCTCCACCATCAAACAGTCGTCCCCTCCTCTTCTCCCCACAGCTTCAAAATTTGCAAGATCTTGGTGATTCAAAGGCGGTCTGGTCCCGATCTCCCGTCCTCTACGTCGGTAACTCACAGATCTCCATTATCTCCAAGTCAGGCATGTAATATCTTTTCGTTTTCACACCATTTAAGTCATATTAAGTTGTTTTAATGAAAATATGCATGAATTATATGTGTTTATTTCAGATCTATGCGCCCTTGTTCTTGATCCATGCATGACTCATGAAGTTCCACTATGTTTTTGATTATTTCATGCATTTCTTTGGTTAAGGGGTTGCTCATGGGGTTGTGGCTCGAGTCTAGGTGGTTCAAGGTGGCCCTATACAAGTCGATAGGGAGTCCATAGACGTGAGGCATCGACTGAACCACGAACCACACAAGGGTGGCGCATCACCTTGCACCGTGTGCATGCCGCGTGTTCCCAGCCATCGTGTGGCCGTTGTGGCTCACGGTTTGGTCCGTGGTTGGTCCCATTGGAACCTGCTAGACATTGGGGTGGTCCAGCCGACGGGGCTCCGACCATGGTGGCCGGAGCGAAGAGGACGAGCGATGAGAAGTCAGGGGTGTCGCAGGAAGCGACGGCGTGCGTGAGTTGTAGGGTTGTGGCTTGGACCGGATGGTTCAATTGGACCGATTTGGCTGGTTCGGTTGGACCGGGTCGATTCATTGTGTGTCGAGTAAAAATGTTTTAAAGTTTGTCCGAGTTAATCAATTTCACACATCTCTCAAAATATGCGAGTGAATCTGTGTGTGTGAGATTTTACAATGTATCGCTCAACTCTCAAAAAAATAAATTCACACACTGGGAAAATGCTTCTACAAAAGCTGATGAAGACTCAGCAGTCGACACTGCAATAAGCTCCTCTCTAATGATGGTCGACTGCTTCATCTTCCTGTTTTTCTTCCCTCTTTGCACTGTGCGTTCCTTTTTCTGATTGTTGTCTATTAATCACACAGTGTCAAAATCATCGATTTCTTCAAATCATCTTGTATATATAGCTTCTCTCCAAAGATATAGCCATTAGAGTAGATTCAAATCCCTTCTGCGCTTGTTACGGCTAAATCGTCGTCTTCCCAAATGTGTGCAACCATCCTCTGTATATTGTACTATTTCCCAGAATAGTACAAATCTTGTCCCCTTGATTTAAGGCAATTGCACAACTCAATATCAACCATTGATTTTTTCCATTTAAGCGGTTGATTGCGTCTGAATGTATACCAACAAATTGTTCAACGGCTGTTCGCTCAGCTGTTGTCTTTTTTTCGTCACAACACTTCGCGCAACAGCTGGTTCACCTTCATTGCAACAGCTGATTCATTAACTTCCAGCAGTTGGTACATCAACTTCCAGAAGCTGGTTCATTAACATTGACACGCAACAGCTGGTGTAACTTTGTTTTAGCGCTACGGCTGATTCTCCTTGACGCGCAACAGCTGGTTGTGATCCTTGATGCGCAACGCCTGGTTCTCTTTTAATTTCACTGTAGCTAGCGACTGGATCACTGTAGCTTGCGACTGAATCACTGTAGCTTGCGACTGGATATACTGCTGAATTCATCTACGTCTGGTTTTTCTTTAGCGCAATGTCTGCTTCAAACTCCTCTTTGCGCTACAGCTGATTTATACATCTTTGTCTTCGAGCAACTACTGAATCATCTTCTGTCAACGACTAAATGACTGTAGCTCACTGCTGATCATACTGTAGCTTGCAACTGATGAATGCTTGCAACAGCTGGTTGCATCTTCTCTTTAACGCTACGGCTGATACACTGTTAAGAGTCAAACGACGTCGCTCCATCTCTTGCGCTTCTCTTGTCAACTGCTGATATCGCTGACGTCATAGTTGCTGATCACCGATTCTGTAATAGTATCTGCCAACAGCTTCGTCAACAGTAACTTGCTGTTTCATCTTCTACAGCTTCGTCAACAGTAACTCTTCACACGGTATCTGTTGATAGCAACTTCAACCTAAACATCCTCAACAGAACCTCGACAACAACCTCATATATTCTTCAACAGATATGCTGACGTCACGGTTTCTGATTTAGCTCAACAGCAACCTCAACAGTAATTTCTTCTTGTCAACTCACGACTGTTCATTTTTCTTCTTCTGCTTCTCTTCTCTTCAGATAACTCGATATATTTCAACTAACATCTGCACACTACATAGAATTGTTAGAAACACAGTAACAGGTTTTGTGTAATTCAAAACTCAGATCTGGATCTGTTATCCAGATCCATCAATCTCTCCCTTTTTGATTTACACAAAACCTCAAATAACAAATGCATGGTGTTAACAATTCTCTCCCTTTTTGTGGGAATCAAAAAGGGTCGAAAGTTTGTCTTCCCGAAATTTTAAACTGTCACAACAAAAACAATGTGACAGCGGGAATTTTAGATTTTGGAAAACGAAAAGCATTTTGGGAACAACCAAATGCAACGATATGATATGATTTTGAAAGAACAAAACGAAGTAGAAACTGATGCTACAACAGATTGCTCAAATTAATAAAGACTGAGAGATAAATAACAAAGGAATTCACAGAATCTCTTCCATATCTTTTAAACTCTGTCCCATAACAGAATTCAAAGTCTTGGCATACACACAAATCTCGCAAGATCCGTGTCAGCTCGTCAGAAGACATATCACTGCACGTTCTTTTGGAATTCCAACATTATTACTCTCCCTGTCTTTTATAATATAAGCTCAAATAACAACAAAACATCAGCTGAAATTCCGCATAACAATCAGAGCACATAAAAAATTTGTTTCAAATGGAACACGTGCTACTGAATTACCTAAATTATTCAGATTTGGCAAAGAAACAACAGCTGAACTACCGAATTTTTCTTTCATTTCTCCTGTTTTGTCACATGCGCTGAAAACAGCCCAACCAAAACAGAATCTTGGCATCCACACGGAACTCGCGCATTCCGTGTCAGCTCGACAAAAGATCAACCGAATTCAAAAATCATTCCTCTACCTATCTTCATAAGATGAGCTCTCCAAAAATTTTTAAAAACATTTTAAAACAAATAGCACATGCGTTTTAAGATAAATGCTCGTTCAAAAACAACCTGCTCTGATACCACTTGTTAGGACCGAAATATAGGAAAATTAATGCAAGCAAGCGCTGCTACTGATAATTAAAAATTTTGCGCTGCTATTATGAGGTGCAATACCTCGGGTTCTTGAACATTAAATACGAGAGCACCGGAGACAGATCTGGTATGTAATAAAAACATGCGGAAAACACCAGAAATGAATCCTAAATTTTAAAACAACACAAACAGATTTATGTTCAACATAAATCTGTTCGACTGTGCAAGTGTGCACTCTGAAATGTATGCATGCGTGCTAAGTTAAATATGCGTATGCGGAATACTGTAAATAAAAGAATACAATACACTGCTATTGTTTCTGGAAGTTCGGAGCTCAATCTCCTACATCTCCCCTTCTTTCTTCTTCAGGAAGGTTCCACTAGAAGATTTGATCTACACCTCATGTACAGACCCGATTCCGCAACCAGCAGCTGCGAGAACTCCTAAACTCCACCAGCCCTTGGCTGTCTCAATCAGAACTTGTTTAACGTCTCTGTTCAAAGACTACAGACACAGAGTTTAACGTCTTCGTGCTTGGACGGGATCTGATTTTTGTTTGTGATTCACTCGCTAATCAATTTCGCACATCTCTCAAAATATGCGAGTGAATCTGTGTGTGTGAGATTTTACAGTGTATCGCTCAACTCTCAAAAAAATAAATCTCACACACTGGGAAAATTCCTCTACAAAAGCTGATGAAGACTCAGCAGTCGACACTGCAATAAGCTCCTCTCTAATGATGGTCGACTGCTTTCATCTTCCTGTTTTTCTTCCCTCTTTGCACTATGCGTTACTTTTTCTGATTGTTGTTTATTAATCACACAGTGTCAAAGTCATTGATTTCTTCAAATCATCTTGTATATATAGCTTCTCTCCAAAGATATAGCCGTTAGAGTAGATTCAAATCCCTTCTGCGCTTGTTACGGCTAAATCGTCGTCTTCCCAAATGTGTGCAACCATCCTCTGTATATTGTACTATTTCCCAGAATAGTACAAATCTTGTCCCCTTGACTTAAGGCAATTGCACGACTCAATACCAACCATTGATTCTTTCCATTTAAGCGGTTGATTGCGTATGAATGTATACCAACAAATTGTTCAACAGCTGTTCGCTCAGCTGTTGTATTTTCTTTGTCACAACACTTCGTGCAATAGCTGGTTCACCTTCATTGAAATAGCTGATTCATTAACTTCCAGCAGCTGGTACATCAACTTCCAGTAGCTGGTTCATTTACATTGACACGCAACAGCTGGTGTAACTTTGTTTTAGCGCTACGGCTGATTCTCCTTGACGCGCAACAGCTGGTTGTGATCCTTGATGCGCAACGGCTGGTTCTCTTTTAACTAGCGACTGGATCACTGTTTCTTGCGACTGAATCACTGTAGCTTGCGACTGGATATACTGCTAAATTCATCTACGTCTGGTTTTTCTTTAGCGCAACGTCTGCTTCAAACTCCTCTTTGCGCTACAGCTGATTTATACATCTTTGTCTTCGAGCAACTACTGAATCATCTTCTGTCAACGACTGAATGACTGTAGCTCACTGCTGATCATAATGTAGCTTGCAACTGATGAATGCTTGCAACAGCTGATTGCATCTTCTGTTTAGCGCTACGGCTGATACACTGTTAAGAGTTAAACGACGTCGCTCCATCTCTTGCGCTTCTCTTGTCAACTGCTGATATTGCTGACGTCATAGTTGCTTATCACAGATTCTGTAATAGTATCTGCCAACAGCTTCGTCAACAGTAACTTGCTATTTCACCTTCAATAGCTTCGTCAACAGTAACTTGTTGTTTCATCTTCAACAGCTTCGTCAACAGTAACTCTTCGCACGGTATCTGTTGACAGCAACTTCAACCTAAACATCCTCAACAGAACCTCGACAGCAACCTCATATATTCTTCAACAGATATGCTGACCTCACGATTTCTGATTTAGCTCAACGGCAACCTCAACAGTAATTTCTTCTTGTCAACTCACGACTGTTCATTTTTCTTCTTCTGCTTCTCTTCTCTTCAGATAACTCGATCTATTTCAACTAACATCTGCACACTACATAGAATTGTTAGAAACACAGTAACAGGTTTTGTGTAATTCAAAACTCAGATCTAGATCTGTTATCCAGATCCATCAATCCGGATAAAGGTAATGTAGTGACAGACGCTTTGAGCCAGAATACTGCAGTAGTGGCGTGTTTGTCAATTGAGAGGCCACTACAGGCTGTGATTCAGAGATTCGGTCTGGAGTTCTATTCAGGGGGTTGTGTGCCTAGTTTAGCAGGGCTCACTATTTAGCCGACTCTTCGAGAGAGGATTAGAGATGGGCAGGCCTCCGATGAGCAGTTACAGCAGTGGAGACAGCGAGATGAGGCCAGAGGACGAGGTCTGTACACAGTTGAGGATGGGATAGTCCGTTTCAGAGGCCGTATGTGGGTGTCGAGTACTGGACAGTTGAGAGCCGAGACCTTATCTGAGGCTCATGCATCGACGTACTCCATCCATCCAGGGAGTACGAAGATGTACAGAGATTTGCAGACATTGTACTGGTGGCCGGGGATGAAGAAGGACATTGGGAGATTCGTGTCTGAGTGCTTGACTTGTCAGCAGGTCAAGGCAGAGCATCAGTGGTCGGCAGGGTTGTTGCAGCCACTCCCTATGCCCTAGTTGAAGTAGGAGCATATTACGATGAATTTCGTGGTTGGATTGCCCAGGAGTCCTAGAGGGTACACGGGGATATGGTTGATTGTGGACAGACTCACCAAGTCAGCTCATTTCTTACCGATGCAGACTACTTTCACCATGAGGCAATACGCAGAGCTTTACATCAAAGAGGTTGTCATACTGCATAGCATACCAGTCTCTATTGTGTCTGACAGAGACACCAGATTTACGTCTGCATTCTGGAGGAGTCTACATGCCGCTTTGGGGACTAGATTGGCTTTCAGCATTGCATTTCATCCGCAGACAGATTGGTCAGTCAGAGAGGATCATCCAGATACTGGAGGATTTATTGAGAGCCTGTGTGATTGATTTCCAGGGTACGTGGGACTCGAGATTGCCGCTGGTAGAGTTCACGTACAACAACAGCTTTCAGGCATCGATTGGGATGGCTCCGTATGAGGCGCTGTACGGGAGGAGATGCAGTCTCCCGTGAACTGGGATGAGGTCGGAGAGAGTGCTGACTGGACTGGAGTTAGTACAGCAGACAGCGGATATTGTGACGAGGATTCGGGATAGGATGAGGACAGCCCAGAGTCGTCAGAAGAGTTACGCCGATCAGAGGCGACGAGATCTGAAGCTAGCTGTTGGGGACCATGTGTTTGTGAGGATCTCACCCATGAAGGGCGTGATGCTCTTTGGCCGGAGAGGCAAGCTCAGCCCGAGGTTTATTGGGCCATTCGAGATTTTGGAGAGTGTTGGTACTTTGGCATACCGTGTAGCGTTACCACCCAGATTGTCAGCAGTCCACAATGTTTTCCACATCTCGATGCTGTGGAATATGTTCTGAATCCTTCACATGTTTTGGATTTCGAGCCGCTCCAATTTATAGCCAGACCTATCATTTGAGGAGCAACCAGTGCAGATTCTAGCTCGGGAGGAGCGCAGGCTGAGAGCGTGGAGTATTCCGGTGGTCAAAGTCCGATGGCAGAATCACTCGGAGGATGAAGCTACCTGGGAGATTGAGGCCGATATGCGGATGCGCTGCCCGGAGTTGTTTGGTACGTATTTAATTTCGGGGATGAAATTCCTATAAGGGGGGAGAGTTGTAACGCCTAGAAATTCTTGACTACGTAGAAATGAGTGCATGACTAGGGAGAAATAATTTTAGATGATTACATGTCATTTTATGTGATTTAATTATGATTTTATGTTGCATGGTATGCATGTCTTGTTTTTCAGCCTGTGTGAGTTACGGACGCGTGGACGAGACTACGGTTGACCGAGATGAAAATAATTTGAGATTTTTAAGTTATTAGATTTTTAAGAATAAATTATTATATTTTTTAAGCAACAATTTCTGAAATTGGGGTTTTTATGATTATTTTGGAGGGGAACCCGTTTTTCGCCTATACGGGTTGTTTTATTGGATTTTAAGATGTTTTAAAATCTGAGAGGGCCTTTATTTCGAAAAGTAGAAGTTTTAAAAGCTTGGTTTAGAATTTTAATTAACTTGGAGACTTAAGTGAGGTGTAAGCATGTAAAAATCCCTTTTATTTTCTTAATTAAGCTTTAGGGGTCAAACTTGTCACCCCATTATTTTCCAAAACACAAAAAATACTCTAAACATAGCCTCCACCATCAAACAGCCGTCCCCTCCTCTTCTCCCCATAGCTTCGAAATTTGCAAGATCTTGGTGATTCAAAGGCGGTCTGATCCTGATCTCCCGTCCTCTACGTCGGTAACTCGCAGATCTCCATTCTCTCCAAGCAGGCATGTAATATATTTTCGTTTTCTCACCATTTAAGCCATATTAAGCTGTTTTAACGAAAATATGCATGGATTATATGTTTTTATTTCAGATCTATGCACTCTTGTTCTTGATCCATGCATGACTCATGAAGTTCCACTATGTTTTTGATTATTTCATGCATTTCTTCGGTTAAGGGGCTGCTCATGGGGTTGTGTCTTGAGTCTAGGTGGTTAATGGTGGCCCTAGACAAGTCGATAGGGAGTCCATAGACGTGAGGCATCGACTTAACCAAGAACCACACAAGGGTGGCGCATCACCTTGCGCCATATGCATGCCGCGTGTTCCCAGCCATCGTGCGGCCGTTGTGGCTCACGGTTTGGGCCGTGGTTGGTCCCATTGGAACCTGCTAGACCTGGGGGTGGTCCAGCCGGTGGGGCTCCGACCATGGTGGCCGGAGCGAAGAGGACGAGCGATGAGAAGTCATGGGTGTCGCAGGAAGCGACGGCGTGCGTGAGTTGTAGGGTTGTGGCTTGGACCGGATGGTTCAATTGGACCGATTTGGCTGGTTCGGTTGGACCGGGTCGATTCATCGTGTTCCGAGTAAAAATGTTTTAAAGTTTGTCCGAGTTATTTTAACTATGGACCGGTTATTTTAATTTTTAGTCAAATGTCCAATTTTAAAGAAAATGGTTAAATGTTTTAAATTGAGTTAAACTTTTAATTTTATTGGATTTGATGTTTAGTTTAAGCTTTTAAGTCAAAATTGGAGACTTTGGATTTTTAATTAAGTAAAAATTTGATTATTGCATTTTAATCTGGTCAAAATTGATCGTTTGGTCAAAATGTCATTTGGGTCAAAGTTGATTAAGTTATCCTTTTAAAAGTCAAAATTTATTAAATTGATTTTAAGTCAAAATTGATTTTGAAATTAGTCAAAATTAGCCCTTTGATTTTAAGTCAAAATTGAGTTTGAAAGTAGTCAAAATTGGATGGTGTTAGGATTTTAAAGAGGAACTTTTAAGTCTTGGGCTAAGTCAATGTTGATCTAAGTCTAGAGTATTGGGCCTGTAACGCCCCAAAAATCCATAGGACCACATATTTGAGAATTTTCTATTTTAAGGGTCTATTTGATATTGCAGTTTCAGCCTTAAGTTAATTTTAATTGTTTTAAAAAGTTGATTTTCAGTTGTTGTTTTGAGGCATGACGCGGACGGTTTCTAGGCAGCTGTCGCCCGAGCACAAACACGAGCATATTTCAGCTCTTTGTTTGAAATGCCATCGGCTGGACAAAAATAGTTTCTTTTAAAAAAAAAGTTTTGGTAAAGTTTTCAAATGCAAAACAGTGGTAAGGAGTATTTGACAAATTCTTTTGAAAAGGACACGGGTTGGTAGGATCCCATGCCTACTCGAGTGTTAATACCTACTACAATCATCTCTCGTATATGATTGTTTTTGTAAGCAAGAAAGTTTCATTGTTGTCCAGAAATTTCCCTCTTTTTCTCTAAAAACTTCAAGGTGCTCGTGGTGGTGCTTGTGGAGAACTCCTGTTGAGACCGGCTGCTCTTGTGTTTTGCAGTAAAGGCAAGTAAAGGCTGATTCTTTCTATGACATTTTAAAGCATATATATTGTTCCAGTGCATGATTGTTGCCTGTTTATGTTAACGATAAGTTATGTTCATGTTTAAACATGTTTAAGAAAATTAAATAATGACGGGTTCAAAGTTATGTTTCTGTTTCAAAGCTTTTACAGAGTGCTTCGATAAAGAAGATGATGTTGTTTTAAAAAGAAAACGCTGAGCAGTCGGGTTTAAGTGATTCCATGTTCAGGAAAGTTCTTCTGGTGAATTTCATCTTTAAAGCAGTAGTCCTCGCTTCAGCTGATGTCATTTGCATCCAAGCCTCCCAGATGTTTTAAGAAAGTTAGATGTTTAAAAGTACGATGAAGTTAGCTTTGATTCCCGTATGTTTACGAATGTTCTTCCTTTTGCTGAAATATCGGGATTTCATGATTGTGTAATCGGTAGTTGCTAGTTGAATCAGTATAAAGTCTGGTTTAATAGGCGACGGCTGGTAGCGTGATCATTGTTTCGATATTACAAGTGTTATCGTAAAATCAGCAGATCCACTGTTCAACAGCAGGTGCTTCTTAGTGAGAAACCAGCAGGTGCTTCTTAGTGAGAAACCAGCAGGTGCTTCTTAGTGAAAACCAGCAGGTGCTTCTTAGTGAGAAACCAGCAGGTGCTTCTTAGTGAAAAACAGCAGGTGCTTCTTAGTGAGAAACCAGCAGGTGCTTCTTAGTGAAAACCAGCAGGTGCTTCTTAGTGAGAAAACAGCAGGTGCTTCGTAGTGAGAAAAGAGCATGTGCTTCTTAGAACCAGCAGGTGCTTCTTAGTGAAAACCAGCAGGTGCTTCTTAGTGAGAAAACAGCAGGTGCTTCTTAGTTTAGTG
>KV007815.1:280752-302622 GCA_001598015.1 Dorcoceras hygrometricum
GAGAGGTTTAGAAGACAGAGACCTCAGGAATTTTCTGGTACTACTGATCCCCTTATATCAGAGAGTTGGATTAAATCCATAGATGTGATTTTTGACTATTTGCAACTGACTGAACAAGAAAGGCCTCGGTGTGCGATTTACATGCTGAGAGGAGATGCCATGATATGGTGGGAAGGAGCCAAGTTAACAGTAGACTTGGAAATTCTTACTTGGGAAGAGTTTAAGAGAGTATTTTATGAACAATACTTTACGGTAGATGTAAGACAGCAGTTGTGTAGTGAGTTTTTAACTCTTAAGCAGGGAGAGATGTCTATGCGGGATTATATCCGTAAGTTTGAGAGAGCTTGTTATTTTGTTCCTTTAATTGGGACAAATGCAGATATTAAGCTACAACATTTTGTTGATGGGTTGAAGCCGATGATTAGGCATGATGTTAGATTGGCAGAACCCGTAGATTATAGATCAGCTGTGAATAAGGCCCTACGGGCAGAACAAGATTGGAAAGTAATTGAGGAAGAGAGACAATTGAAAAGACAAGCTTTTCAACAGAAGGACCGTAGGCAAAATAAGAAACCAAATAATAACCAGCAGGAGTCTCAAGAAAAAGGACCCTTAGTTGTTCAGCCTATCTCTGCTGTTCCTAATTTAGGGAATAGGCCTCCATGTCCAACTTGTAAGAAAAACCATTCAGGCCAGTGTCTTTTTGGCCAGAGAGTGTGTTATACTTGTGGCAAGCCAGGCCATATGTCTAAGGAGTGTTTCCAAAAGCGACCACTTATCACTAGTAGAGCTTATATAATGACAGCTGAAGAAACCCCAGCAGGTATCTCGGCGGCGACGGGTAAGATTTTGTTGCCAATATGTTTACATTAGCATTATTAGATTCTGGTTAACTTGTATTTTGTATCAGATAGGTTTGTTAAGAAATTGATATCTAACTTAGAAGAAATAGAACTAGAGTACTGTGTTTAGATCCCTTTGAGTTAGAATTTACTGTTGATATGATACCAGAAGCTGTTTCAATTTTTAAGCCTTTGTATAGATTGCCCTTAAGAAAAATGAAAGGATTAAAAGATTAATTCCATGATTTGTTAGGCAAGAGTTTCGTCAGAACCAGTACTCAGCCCTGAAAAACTTCGAGTTTTATTTTCCGTATGTTTAGGATTGTTCATCTTCCGGTGAATGGTAATATCGGATCTTGACGCTATGTAATCAGTCGTTGTTAGTCGAATCGGTATAAAGTCTGGTTCGATAGACAACAGCTGATAGCGTAGCTGTCGATTGATGTTGCAGCACCAAAGTTCATTTTTTCAGCAATTGCATTCCATTGTTATGACCAGCAGCTGCACATTTCATTTCCAGCAGTTGCATTATATCGATTGTATCCTGCAGTTGTACTATTCACGTTGTTTTGCAACGGCATCGTTTTAATTAATACGTTGTGGTTAGTAAAAGACCTTGCAGCTGGTTCCTATTCATCCCAGCTGGTTTCTTTCAGCAATACTCATGAACAGTAGAAATCTGTTTCGTTTCCAAATACTGTTCCATTTTGTTGCGTCTGATTTCATTTCAGCGATGCGTCTCTTATAGTAGAATTAGATGCTCATATAAGAACCTGTTTAAGTAACGTTAGATTTAAATTATGAAGAAGTTTAGTAAAGATTCTTTTAAGAGAAAACCGTAAGTTAAAGAACAGAACCATCCCTTGATTAAGATGCAGTGGGTAAATCACACTGAAAGAGAAATTATGTGGGAAAGTGATTATGATTTGTAGAAAAGCTACCCAGATCTTTTAAGTAAGAAATTTCGAGGACGAAATTTTGTTAAGGGGGGTAGGTTGTAATGCCCAGATATTTTAGAGGCCACAAACTAGAAAGATATGAGATTGAGGGATTACAATGCTATATTATTTCGATCCATGAATAGATTCAGTTTCAGATTTCATGTCTTACGTGATGATCAACCTATTCTTATATCTTGGGTTGATAACCAGATTTTAGAATGCAAAAACAGTAGATTTCTAGTGGTTCCAGCAAGCCAATCGAATCCTTTTGTTGATAACCAGATTTTAGAATGCAAAAACAGTAGATTTCTAGTGGTTCCAGCAAGCCAATCGAATCCTTTTGTTTTAACTAAAATGGTTCGGTTTCCATATGCATCATTTTTATTTTGAAAAACAGAGCATGCTTATAATGGATTTTTGGACATATCGATTAAACGTGTTTCCCTTCAGTAGGCATTCTAAATCATATAAATAGGATCTTAAGCTTCTTCATGCATCATTATCTTCAAATCAAATCATTTAGAAGTTGTGCTCTCTCTCAAGAAGCCGAACAAAATACTTTCAAAGTGTTTTAAAGGAAACACGGTGCTTTAGGAGTTGCTGGATTTCTACCGTGATTTGTGTTCAAGAATTCAGGCAAGTAAACTCTGTTTCTTGCTCACTCAGTGAAAGCATATATTCAATTCTGTTTGCATGATTATATGAGATTTTAAAGAAAGGAAGATGGCTTCGGCTGTTCTTCAGAAACCAGAAAGTTCATGCTCTGTTTTTTTATGAAGGTTGCGTTTTACTGTATTTTAATCCAGAAAGTTTACAGAAAATGGTTTGATGATGTTCTTTTAGTTAGTTCATGAGTTTTCTTCAGAAATTCCATCGAAGTAGCTTACAAGTAGCTTATTCGATCATTTCCAGAAATTTCTTTAGATATTTTGAATTCTTCAGACAAAGGAAAACCATCGTCATTCACCTGGTTAAGTCTGAAAACTGGTTCTTATACCACTACTGATATTGCTTTGTCGAAAATATTCTAAGTATAGATTTCAGCTATTACATTGTTTGAGTTCAGTAGTTGCGATCAGCATTCGCACTATTTCATGTTCAGCTGTTGCATATTTTATTGTTCATCAGCTGACAGTCTATTCATCAGTTGATAGTTGTTTATCAGTTGATAATTTGTTCATCAGCTGGTAATTTGTTCATCAGCTATTAGTATTCAGCAGATGCATTTCTTTCATAAATTCAGCAGATGCATATTCAGCAAATGCATTTCTTTTGCTAAAACCAGCAGGTGTATTTCTTTGTTAACACCAGCAGGTGCATTACTTTATTAGAATTCAGCAGCTGCATTCCTTTGTTAGAATTCAGCAGTTGCGTTGTCTTCGTGACATTCAGCAGATGCGCTGTTCACCAGCAGATGCATTCATTTTGATATTTCAGCAGTTGATTTATTGTTTTTAAGTACAGTTCATTGTGACTGGTTGTAACGACTGGTTGTAGCGACTGGTTGTAGCGACTGGTTTATACGCTAACGATATCGTTTCACTTTACATTTGTTTAAAAGACCTTGCGACTGGATTCTTGTCTTGCGACTGGTTTCCTATTCGTTACGACTGGTACTGTTCATTCAGCTGGTATTAGTCTTGCGACTGGTACTGTTCATTCTTCGTTTTCTTCAACAGATAACGAAATTTCAGAATTTGATTCCTTATTCAATTCCGAATCATTTCAAAGATTGTATTCGACTTAAATGATAGATTCAACTAGCTAATTTATTCAGTTTTCATCTTCGCAAGCTTTACAGAGAAATCCTTTACAGTTCCAGAACATCATTAGACAAAAGAAAAACCAGTAATTCGTGCAAGAGAGAAAGAAAACAGATTTTAGAAAGAAAAGAAAGAGCAGAACGATGTTTTAGAAAATATTTTAAGTTATGACAACAAAGAGGGTCCCCAGAAGAAGGGTGAGTGCGCGGCTGACGAACCGTGTGCCCTTTCAACAGAAGAAGGATCTGATGTATAGATCGACGGATCTGTATATCCCTTCACCTTGAGCCATAGTGCTAGAAACTGATATCAGGAGTTTGATCAAGCGAATTGGACCAAAATATTTAAAGTGTTGTCAAATTTCAGAAGAGCGCAAATGTGATTTTAATCACAGCTCCAGAGAATGTTTAAAGAAAATGTTTTCAGAATTTGATTATGTTTTATGCTTCTATCAGAATCTTCAGTTATATATTGATTGTTTATTCCAAAGCGTATTCAGATTTCAGTATGTATTCAACTTCCAGTTTCAGTATCAGTTCTATTGCATGATTTTGCTATTCCAGATTTACCTGTTGAGCCTTCGGCTCACTAGTTTTCATTGAGTGCAGGTAATCAGCAGTAAGAGCTGGAGGGAGATGATCAGAAAGGGAGGATGTATTTATCATGGTCGTAGAACTCTGTATGAACTTTTGGTGTAAAGATATATGTAAGTTCACTGGTATTTCTATCAGCTGGTGTATCAGTTCCGCGTGTGTTTTAAGATCAGCTGAGGAGTTAGTTCAGCGTTTGGTTTACCCTTCCAGCTGATTTTCTTCATTGTTTCCTTGTTCCGCATTTCAGCAGCAATGAATTGTGTTTATTCGCAATTTAGTCCAGAATTTTAGTAACGACTTTTATGTTTATTAAGATTGAAAGTTTTGGGTCTTTCAATTCGAACCCCAAATTTCTAAATTTCCTTTGAGAAAAGTCCGGTCGTTACACGAACCATGTCCATCATTGTTCAATAATGACGTTCTGATGTTGTGGATGGAGTCCAATGCAAGAATCTCATTATCTTTTAGACAATAAATGGATTCAATGCTCAAGTATTCACCTCCTCCATCATATCAAAGTGATTTTATACTTTTCCCAATTGCTTTTCTACTTCACTTTAGAATTTTTGAACTTGTCAAATGCTTTGGATTTTTGCTTCATCAAAACATACCCAAACCTCGAGAAGTCATTAATAAAGGTAATAAAGTAGGATTGCCCATATTTTGTATTAAAAGTTGATTGGTCACACATATCGGTATTGATCAAACCCAACAACTCATGTGCACATTCCACACTCCCTTCGAATGGGGTCCCTATCATTTTTCTTTCCAAGTATGATTGACAATTAGGAAGAAAGTTTATGTTGACAAGCCAAACATACCTTATCCCACTAACTTATGCATTCTCCTTCGATGAATATGACCTAGTGTAGTGTGTCATATGTTGGGTTTGGTCTATCTCTCTTTCTTTTATTTGTTGTTTGTGTTTGGAAATTGTTCAATAGAATACTTATTTAATTTAAATTGTAGACATCGTTTTTTTTTTTCAGTTCCAATCAAATATTCATTATATCAAATATTACAAATACCTTTAATAAAAAAACAAAAATAATAATATCTATCGAGAATAGATACAGAAATAACATTTTAAGACAAATCAGGAACATATAATCTCTTAAAAAACTTAAATTATTGTTTAATATCAAAATAGCATCCTCGATAGCGTTGCAGTAACCCTTGCTCTATTCCCATAACTCATAAAAGTCTCCTAGTTTTCTTAGCCTCTTGTTTCTTGCCATCACCTGCAACTTATTGTTAACATGTGAACCACATCTGCTATCCAATACCGAAGAAGAAGAGTTAATGAAAACGTTAATTTATATATAGAATATACAATGGCAAGAATGCTTCTTGGCTAGATATTCGGTGCAATTTCACCATCAATGTCCTATCATATTTCAGTGGAAACAGATGGTATGGCTAGTCAAGCTTTGAGGTCTCTGGAGTAGGTTTTATTTTAGGCTTCTTGTTGAGCCTATTCTTCTTTGATGGGACTGAATGCTTATTTCCTTTGTTTTGGCCCCACTTTTAATACCAGATGAGAAGCCAATGAGAAGAACATGCTTTTTCTTTTCTTTTATGGTGGCCTCAAAAGTAGGTTTGTTGACCAACTCTTCAAGACTGTCCTCCAACTTGATCATATTAAAGCTCACCATAGCATTGTCAAAAGGGAGTGGGAGAGATAGCAGGACAATTTCAGTTCAGAGCTCGACTAGAATTATGGCATCGAGCCAATCATTCTTCCACCATGCTCAGGGATTGTGGCTAGGGCTGGGGAAAAATCCGAAAAATCGGTATACCGCATTTATTGAACCGAAATTTACCGGAAATACCGAAAAATTCGGTATACCGAAATTTTCGGTACGGTATGATGCCGTACCGAAAATTTCGGTAACGGTATCGGTATGGAATTCAGAAAATTCGGTATTTTCGGTATACCGAAATACCGATAAATTTAATATATTTATATATATATATATATATATATTTATATATATATAATATATATATCTATATATATATATATTCGGTAATTCGGTATTTTCGGTAAATTCGGTATATTTCGGTAAATTCGGTAACGGTACGGTATCGGTAAAGAAATTTTTTTTCGGTATACCGATTTTTCGGTATACCGAAATTTCGGTATGGTAACGGTATTGATTTTTTCAATACCGTGATTTTCGGTACGGTATACGGTATACGTTGAAAAAACCGGTATACCGTACCGAACCAACCCTAATTGTGGCACCATCTTGCAAGAGTGAGGTCATGAGTTTTTCAAAGTTGTATGTCTCTCGGCACGAGTCTGAACACCATAAAGCTCTTTAAGGTGGAGTTGAATGTTAGCAACATTCACTGTCTCCTCAAATTGCCTTTGGTGTTCATTCGAGATGGAGGTTTCCTATCGAGCACATATGTAATCCTCTACGAATTCAGAACAATTTTAGTTTTTTCAGCCAGTCATGAAAGTTAGAGCCGGTCAATTTTTTTTTAATCGAGAATGATAGAAAATGAATTACGTATGGTCATTTCGAATATACTGAAAAAGGAAACAAAAAAAATTCTAATTATTTTGAAATTAGTTTGATGATATATAAAATAAGGAGTTATTTATAACTTTTCCTCCCACTATTTTTACATTTCACAACATTGTAATGAAAATGTGAAAAATGTATTTCCTTAGTTGGGGCTTAGAGCTCAATTAGAAAATCATGATCTCCAAATAAAATCATCCAATAATATGACGTCTCTTATCATTATGTGTCGAGTGGATTCAACATTAACGAATCTTCGTAGCCGGTTACCATGAGTTCCCTCAATAATATGAGACCAAGTCATGTGAGTTCCAGCCCATTTCGATCGCATATGTTAGTCGATGTCGTAGCTTTCCGACAATCTAGTCTCCCTAATAATATGACTCGGACACTGATTGTGGGTAGAGTTCATCATATATTCACTGGAAGTGGAACATGAGAATTTATTAAAATATTTTATCTATTTTCTTTTTTATTTGATATAATTTTGAAGCAAGTTTAAAATTAGGGATTTTAATTTGAAAATTTATCTCATCATTTATTAAAACGAGTATGATGATTTGTGTGTTTAGTTTACCGGAATCATGCAACTATATTATCGTTTAGTATATATACATTCATATTACAATATATATCACATATATATCATAATACAGGATTATCAACGATGGTCAATGCCCAACTACTTCTTCCATGTGAACACAGGGAAAAACTTAAGTAATGCAAATAAAACAAAAACTTCTTCTATTTACATATCTTCGATTCTTTGATCATCAGGCCCTCCATCTTCAAATCTTCACCTCCCATTATTTATTATATTTTCTTTAAATATTTTTGGCACATAACGGGATATATGTAACAGGGTTTGAACGGGTTATACCCAAACTCACTTTAGAATATCAAATTTTTAAATAGAAAATAAAATTAAAAAATATCATAACATGCACTAACACATTGGTCAGGGTTTTCGATCATCTTTCATGCAATATATAATGTCATATATTATACTCAATTGGTTTAAGTTATTTAATCGATCATTTCATGTATTTTGCCACTGACCACCACAATTATTAAATTAACTAATATATTACTAAAATATTTTACTTATTCTATTGAATTTATTAATAATTAATAAAACTAATGTTAAGGGCCATTACCCTAATTTTTACAAAATTTCTATTAAGGTCAAGATTAAAATGGTCTGATCCCATTAAAATAGTCCAAATTTAGGTTTTAAAATCCTAATCCTGACTCGATCTCTATCACAAGAAAAGGAAGAACGTATTTCTAACATAATAATTTTTATTTAAAAAAAAGTAAATAATTTTCAAGATAGAGGACATAACTTGCTGATTGAATCGGGCTGCTCGGGCATGGAATCACCGATCAGCTCTGCCGCATGTCGCTCAGGCAGCGTCGACAAGAATTTTGTTTTGTTTTGTTTGAAAAATATTTCAGACAGTTTGTAATTCATTCAAAATTTCTTACGCGGTTAGAATCAAAATGCAAACATGAATCAATAATGATGCTACTCAAATTTCGTCATCGGTCCCCGACCAAAGAGTTAATCATCGCCACCCGAGGAGAATAAGATATGACTCAGTAATTTCTTCTCGGGCTTCTTGCAATGTTTTCTGATTGTAAGTTAAGATTATGATACCTCTTGTTTGCGATAGACTCACGTATTTATAGGCGAACAAAGGTATCTCGATTGCGTGTACGCCACCTGGCCACTCATGATTAGGTATGGGTCTGCCAGTCTTAGTTTGCACAAGTTACTAGGCCAATCAGAACTGAATAAAAACCTGACAACACGCTACCCGATTTAATCATTAGCAAGCATGTGCTAGACAGCTTTTCTCTTTTGGAGTACTCGGGTAGATGTTCCCGAATAGGCTCTTACGAGTAATCTTTCCCGAGTAGAGTTTTTATATATTGATATCAATAGTATCTCCCCTTTCTAGTCGAAACGAAGTAGTGAAGTTGAAGACTGTTGCGTTTCTTCTCGGGTTTCGTAGACCATTTCTATTTTATCCGAAGAAAGCCTACTTTTTATACGATTTATTTTTAATACGACTGATGGGACTTTAATCTCTGCGCGCCAAACTTTCCCGCTCGTTGATATTCCCAAGGTAATCTTGATCGTTGATTGCTTCCAGATATGACGGAGGAAATTCGCTTGATCTTCCTATAAATAGCCGCATCTTTCTTTCTCACTTTTTCATTTTCTCTCAACTACCGTTACTCTGCCGAAATCGCTTCCCAAGTTCTCTGCCTTCTTTATTTTCATCTCCAAATCATTCATGTAAGTACTATAATCTTTGCATTATGTCTTCTATAGATGATCGTGCAGTAGTAGATTTTGTTCAGTCTTTAGGATCCCCCTCCTCGTCGGGCACCATAAGCGCTAATACTGTTCCCGACAAGGTTTCTCGTAGGGAACTCTTTTCATTTTTCTCTCAACTACCGTTACTCTGCCGAAATCGCTTCCCAAGTTCTCTGCCTTCTTTATTTTCATCTCCAAATCATTCATGTAAGTACTATAATCTTTGCATTATGTCTTCTATAGATGATCGTGCAGTAGTAGATTTTGTTCAGTCTTTAGGATCCCCCTCCTCGTCGGGCACCATAAGCGCTAATACTGTTCCCGACAAGGTTTCTCGTAGGGAACTCTTAGCTAGGATAAATATCGAAGAGGCTACTCTGTTGGCAGAGGGCCGCCCTTGGTATGAGATCAAGGCGTCCTTGTTGCAAGAGTCTGATAAAGCCCTTATAAGGGATTTGTCCGGTATGTCGGACCAGTATGATGTTTTGATTCCTCTTCCCAAGGACCGAGCTCATCTTCCCCCTGAAGGATATCACACTTTTTACATAAATCAACTAGAGATGGGTCTTAGGTTCCCCATTCCTCGATTTATCCAAAGCCTCTACGACCATCTGAGCGTTAGTCCCAGCCAATTAACTCCAAACTCATATAGTTCTTTGTTAGGTCTAGGAATTCTGTTGAAGTATTACCAAGCTTCTCTTTCCCTCCACCTTATTCATGATATGACCCAAATCCGACAACAAGACGTCGGGAAATTTTTTATCCGCTTGAAGCCCGAGTACGGGTTCATAAAGGGGAACCCCTCCTCTCATAATGGTTGGAGGAGTCGCTATTTTTTTGTGCGACGTAACGTTCGGGAAGGGATAGCATGGTACTGTGACATGTCATGGGTTGAGAAGCCGACGAAAAGGGTTCTTCCTCCACCAGTTCAGGAATACAACCCGATTCCCTTTATTAAGGACGCGTGCACAAAATGTTTCAATGCTCGGGATTTAATCCGAGAAGATCTTCTGTGCCACTTTGGTTTTAGTCGGAAGGGGGTAGCAGTGGAAGGGGACTTAGGTATAGTTTTTATTTCTTTCTCGGTATTCCTCCCTTTTTTACTTAGCTCCATATCTCTAACCATTCGTTCTTTTGTACAGCCGAAAGAATCATGAAATCTCACCTGCTGGAAGCTTACAAGAAGAAGAAATCTGAAGCTTCTCGGGGTTCCACCTCACAAACTGAGGAGCGCGTCAATCCTACTTCCGAGGAACATGTGGACCTTTCTCTCGAGGAGCCTGTAAATCCTCCACCTGTTGAACTCTCAAAAGAAAAGAAGAGGAAGTTGTCCTCGGGTGGTGATAAGCACTCAAAGAAGAAGAAAACTTCCTCTTCGACCGAGCTCAATACTGAGGCGGGAACTTCGGAGAAGAGGCCGAAGAAAAAATAAAGAGAGCGCAGGAGGAGGCTGAAGCATCTTGGGAGAAGAGGAAAGCGGATTTTTTGAAGTCGGATGAATTCGACAGGCTTTGCTCTACTCGGGCCTTATCTTTTTTCCAGCAGGGTTTTGATGGGTGCTTGGCCCAGATTAGGGACAACGGTTATTCGGAGGCCGAGCACCCTTTTACTTTTCTTGATGTTTTGAATTCCCTAGAAGCTCTGCCCGACGATGGTGAGGCGGAGCTTTCCGGGGCAAAAAAGTGATGTACTTTATTTGTAAATGCCCTCTATGAAAAAGATTCCCTTTTGCCTCTTATATGCTTTTTTATTGTCCGCGTGCTTTTGATGGAATCAAGTTCTTTCGATAAGTTTTTTATCCCCGCGTTAAATATTAGCCCGGGTAGATAGTCGAGTGTTGAGTAGATCGGGCTTATACTTTAGATAAGATCTCTATGTTAGATACCAACCGGAGTTGATAGTCGGGTGCCAAGTAGATCGGGCTTATGATTAGATAGGATCTCTATCCAAGTGTTAGATACCAACCGGAGTTGATAGTCGGGTGCCGAGTAGATTGGGCTTATGCTTAGATAGGATCTCTATCCAAGTGTTAGATACCAACCGGAGTTGATAGTCGGGTGCCGAGTAGATCGGGCTTATGCTTAGATAGGATCTCTATCCAAGTGTTAGATACCAACCGGAGTTGATAGTCGGGTGCCGAGTAGATCGGGCTTATGCTTAGATAGGATCTCTATCCAAGTGTTAGATACCAACCGGAGTTGATAGTCGGGTGCCGAGTAGATCGGGCTTATGTGATATCTTTCTTGTCAAAAAACATCTTCATTTGATAAATTTCTGAAGTACAAAGAGTAGTCATAACAATTTTAAGAGTAATATCTTCTCAAATGACGAATATTCCATGGTCTTTTTCCTCTCCTTCCCTTGGCGTCGGCTAGATAATAAGAAGATACTCCTGCTTTTTCACTACCCGAAAGGGTCCTTCGTATTTAGGATCCAATTTTCCTCTTTCGCCTTGGTACTGGATTCTCTTCATCACTAAGTCTCCCACATCAATGTGTCTTGGACGTACCCTCTTGTTATAGACTCTAGCTATTCTTCGTTGGTAGGCTATCATCCTAACCGCTGCTTGTTCTCTTCTTTCAGCCACATGATCCAAGTCCATCTTTCGCAATATGTTGTTTTCCTCGGGATAGAAGCAAACTCTTACACTATCTTGTCCAATTTCTGCTGGCAATACTGCCTCAGTTCCATACACCATGATGTAGGGTGCTTCTCCTGTGGTGGTCCTCGGGATTGTTCTATAGTCCCATAATACGCTTGGGAGCTCTTCTACCCATTGACTCTGGACTGTTTCTAATCGAGTCTTCAAAGAATGCACTATAGATCTATTAGTGACTTCGACCTGTCCATTGCTCTGTGGATATGCTACTGACGTAAACATTTGCTCAATTTTTAATCCCGAGCACCATTCTTTTCATTTCGCACCGCTGAATTGTCGACCATTGTCTGATATAATTCTTCGAGGGATCCCGAAGCGGCATACTATATTTTTCCATAAAAATTTTAGAACCTCTCCCTCAGTGATCCGGGCCAAGGCTTCAGCTTCCACCCACTTAGAAAAATAATCCACTGCAACCAGTAAGAATTTCTTTTGCCCCACACTTACGAGGAATGGCCCAACAATATCCATTCTCCACTGATCAAATGGGAAAGAGGACATGACTGCCTTCATCAACTCGGACGGCTGCTGCTGTAAGTTAGCATGTTTCTGACAACTGTAACATGCTCGGACTAGAGAAGCGGCATCTCTTTGCATACTAGGCCAGAAGAACCCGACCAAAATAGCTTTCCTCGAGAGGGCCACACTTCCTAGGTGATTGCCACAACATCCTTCATGAATTTCCCTGAGAACGTAATCTGCTTCCTCGGGGCCCAGGCATTTCAACAGAGGTCGGGAGTAAGATATTTTGAATAGCACATCGTCTAACAGCACAAAACGAACCGCCTTCTTCTTCAATTCCCGAGCTTCCCGGGCATCACTGGATATTCTCCCGTTTCGAAGATATTCATAAATGTCATGTCTCCAATTAGCCTCTTCGATTTGCATTATCATCTCCATTTCTTGTTCAACTTGTGAAACCTTCTCTTGGAAAGGTGATTCGCCCTCAGCTTCTGAATCAATCGCGCTAGCCAACTTGGCTGTCTGTCAGCCTTTTCATTTTCTCCCCTGGGTATATGCTTTATTGTGAGCTCTACAAACTTCTTCTTCAATTTGTCCAGAGTATCAACATACTTGCGCAAGTTTTCATTTCTTACTTCATAATTTCCCATGCTCTGTTGCACCGCCAATTTTGAATCTGAGAACAAAATGAGATGGGAGACGCCCATACTTCTTGCTGTACGAAGCCCGAGGAGAATAGCTTCGTACTCTGCTTCGTTATTAGATGCTCGGAAGTCTAACCGCACTGATATACTGCTCTCTTCCCCCCGAGGAGATATAGTGATAATTCCTACCCCACTTCCCGATTGGCAGGAGGATCCATCTACAAACATTTTCCACACCATCTTTTCCTCCATGTGAATTGTCTCTGCTATAAAATCAGCCAATACATGTGCTTTGATCGTTTTTCTCGGCTTGAACTTGATATCATATTCTCCTAGCTCAGTGACCCACTTTACCAATCTGCCCGAGGTGTCTGGATGGTTGACTATGTGCCCGACCTCTCTGTTGGTGAGCACGCTAATCGGATGGGAGAGGAAATAGGGTCTCAATCATCGGGCAGTTATTACCAGTGAAAGAACCACTTTCTCTTGAATAGTATATCTTATATCGGCTCCCTTTTAAGGCATGACTGACGAAGTACACGGGTAAATGCTCCTTTTCTTCTATTCGCACCAGGACTGAACTGACCGCTTCCTGCGTCACTGCTAAATACACAGACAATTCTTCTCTTTCTCGGGGTTTATTAAGGACAGGAAGCTGTCGTAAGTATTCTTTGAGCTCCTGGAAAGCCTGTTCACTGCGTGTATCCCATTCAAAATTTTTAGCCTTCCGTAATATTTTAAAGAAGGGCAAGCTCCTATCTGCTGACCTGGATATGAATCTTGAGAGGGCTATTACTCTTCCAGTTAATTTTTGGACTTCCTGGATATTCCGAGGAGAACTCATGGCTTCCTGCGTCACTGCTAAATACACAGACAATTCTTCTCTTTCTCGGGGTTTATTAAGGACAGGAAGCTGTCGTAAGTATTCTTTGAGCTCCTGGAAAGCCTGTTCACTGCGTGTATCCCATTCAAAATTTTTAGCCTTCCGTAATATTTTAAAGAAGGGCAAGCTCCTATCTGCTGACCTGGATATGAATCTTGAGAGGGCTATTACTCTTCCAGTTAATTTTTGGACTTCCTGGATATTCCGAGGAGAACTCATGGTGGTGATTGCTTGTATCTTCTCAGGGTTAGCTTCAATACCTCGTCGGGTCACCATATATCCCAAAAATTTTCCCGTTCGTATCCCGAAGACACATTTCTCGGGATTGAGTTTTAACCCGTATTTTTGTAAAGTGCGAAAGGTTTCCTCCAGATCTCTTACAAAATCCTCTTCTACTCGTGACTTAACCAAAATATCATCCACATAGACCTCCACATTCCTCCCGATTTGTTCTCGGAAAACTTTATCCATGAGTCTCTGGTACGTAGCTCCTGCGTTTTTTAAGCCAAACGGCATAACAGTATAACAATAAGTGCCATCGGCAGTAATAAAACTAACCTTGTCCTGGTCTTCTCGGGACAAAGGTATTTGATGGTACCCTTGATAAGCATCCAAGAAGCAAAGCAACTCATGGCCAGCGGTATAATCCACCAACTGATCGATGCGGGGAAGAGGATAACAGTCCTTAGGACATGCCTTATTTAAGTCCCTGAAATCAACACACATCCACCAACTTCCTGAAGTCTTGGGGACCAATACTACGTTGGATAACCACGTCGGGAAGAGAACCTCCCGAATATGCCCAGCCCTCAACAATTCTTCTACCTGGTTTCTAATGACAGTGTCTTTCTCGGGTCCAAAATGCCTGCATTTTTGGACAATAGGTTTAACCCCCGGAAGAGTGTTGAGGCGATGTTCCATGACTTGCTGATCTACCCCCAAGAGGTCAACTGATGTCCATGCGAACACCTCCCTGTTCTCTCTTAAGCACTTAATTAATAAAGCTTTGATCTCCTCAGACAATGCCCGAGCCACCCTCACTACTTCGCCTGCGCTTGTTAACTGAACTTCTTCACTATCCTCCTCGGTTGAAACTTGGGAACCCCCCTCAGCCAAGTATACCTCTCTGGAAATTTCTTCTCGGGGTCTTGACAAATACCGAGAATTTTGTGCCTTTTGCTCCACTCGGATTTCTTCCACATAGCACTTTCGTGCTATCTTTCTATCTCCCAGAACTTCTCCTACTCCCCCTGCCACAGGATATTTGATTTTTTGATGGAGGGCAGAGGTCACTACCATAAAGGAGGCCATAGCAGGGCGCCCTAAGATAATGTTGTAAGAAGACGGGGCATCAATTATTGTGAATCCAATGATCCATGTTTTCTTCTTCTCCCCACTTCCTAAGGACATCGGTAGGTATACTTCCCCCTCAGGCTCCAAAAAGTCTCCCGTGAAACCATACACGGGTGTCTTTACTGCATTCATAGGGTACTCTCCCAGATCCATTCGTTCCATCGCTCCTTTAAACAATATATTGACAGAGCTTCCCGAGTCAATTAAAATACGAGCCACATCATAATTTGCCACCATGGCCCGGATGACGAGGGCGTCATTGTGTGTTTTTAGCATCCTCGGGTAATTCTCAACGCTGAAAGATATAACGGGACCACTTCGATCTTCTACCGACAACACCTGTATATTTTCCAACTGTCTCTTACCAGATTTTCTTGCCCTGTTTGAATCTCCATCCGTGGATCCTCCTGAAATCATATTAATTGTTCCCCGATGAGGTGGGGAATCAGGTGCTTTTTGCTGCATGGTCCTACCTCACTACTCCTCGGTCACCGCACCAGCTTTCTTTCATCGCATATCTCCAGTGCCCTCGCTTTACTAACCTTCAATGTTGTTTTTGCACCAACTTGTCCTAACAATAGCGACGCCTCAGGATGCTGTACTCGGGGATAAGGTCTTTCCAACCCGAGTATCCCGAGAAGGTTTAACGGCAGCCTTTTGATCACTTCTCTTGGTAATTTGCACTTCTTCTACATTAACATACTTTTCTGCCCGTGTCAATAATTCATCAAAGGTCTTCGGGGGCTTTTTTATCAAGGATCTAAAAAAGTCTCCTCCACGTAATCCCTGCGTGAATGCTCCAATAAAAAATCAGGAGTAGCGGAAGGTACCTCAATAGTGGTCGCATTGAATCGTCGGAGATAGTCGCGTAAGCCTTCCTGCTCCCTTTGTTTCACATTAAACAGATTTAATGTAGTAATGGGTTGTTTCTTACTACTGGCGAACTGGAGTAAAAAGATCTTGCTGAAATCCTGGAAGCATGTGATCTTTCCTGCCGGCAACAATTTGAACCATTGATGGGCTGACCTAACAAGAGTAGTTAGGAATACCCTACATTTGATAAGATCTGGGTACCGGTGCAATAGGGCCGCATGCTCGAAACGGGAGAGATTCTCCTCTGGATCCCCATTACCATCATATTCCCCAACACGGGGGAATTTAAAGTGGGGAGGTAACTCAGCTGACAGGACATATTCTGAAAAGGGAACACTACGATCTGCCGATGGAGATGGAGCCGGCTGAGCATCCTTCAACCGTTGTACTTCCTCTTGTAATTTCTTAACTTCCTCTACTTGGGATTGGGATCTCGATTCTGGTTGCGTTCCTCCCCTACGGGCCAATACTTGTTCCACTGTAGAAGCTACTAATTGCATGATTCGCTCAGTAGTGAGAGCTTCTTCTCTTCTTGATCCTCCCGGAGAGCTTCCTGAATCATTGTTTCTAGACTCTCCGCTGTGCTGCACTCTGTTCCTCCTTGGTGGCATTTTCACTCGTTTTTTATTTGGTTCCCACAGACGGCGCCAATTGATGCTACTCAAATTTCGTCCTCGGTCCCCGACCAAAGAGTTAATCCTCGCCACCCGAGGAGAATAAGATATGACTCAATAATTTCTTCTCGGGCTTCTTGCAATGTTTTCTGATTGTAAGTTAAGATTATGATACCTCTTGTTTGCGATAGACTCACGTATTTATAGGCGAACAAAGGTATCTCGATTGCGTGTACGCCACCTGGCCACTCATGATTAGGTATGGGTCTGCCAGTCTTAGTTTGCACAAGTTACTAGGCCAATCAGAACTGAATAAAAACCTGACAACACGCTACCCGATTTAATCATTAGCAAGCATGTGCTAGACAGCTTTTCTCTTTTGGAGTACTCGGGTAGATGTTCCCGAATAGGCTCTTACGAGTAATATTTCTCGAGTAGAGTTTTTATATATTGATATCAAATAAATTATTCTTATTAAGAACGAATAAAACATTGTCTTTGATACCATTGTTGGGATACCGCGTTCTCCCCCAGTTATGCCACAGGATGAAATTTTTTTGTTTCATCCATTGATGAATGTGTGTGTGCGTATAGATAACAAATAAAATGTACTAACATACATATGATGTTATTTACCTTGATCCTTGAAACGTTTAGCTCCAACTATTCCAGTTTTTAAGTAGAATAGCTCTTCTCGATTGAACGCGAATGGAATACCTTCACGAAGTTCCGGATTCCTAGTCCTACCCTTGATTGCATAATAAAATCAAGTAACGGTTATGGAGAGATAAAAAAACAAGAAAGAAACCAGATATAGCATAACATTGGCGCCACAACAATGTACGATGGCAGAGGCGGAGTTCGACAGTGGCTCTCCAACCCGAAAAAGGTAGATGGTCATCCTAAACTTATAGAGGGAGAGGAACAGAAAATATTTTGTATGTAAGACAACTTATGCCATTCCAAGTTTAATCCATCCTTTTTATATTAATTTCATGTCCTCACTTAATCCGCTAGCTGGCTTGTTCAAGTCCAACTTCATTAGCACTTACTTTTAGTACATGATAATGGTTCATCATACTCTCGATCAACTGTCAAATATTAACGATTGGATGAGTTTAAATAGTTTATTAAAATCATACAAAATCAAACTTCTTGACCACTAAATTTAAATATAGTAGCTGTAATTTTGAAATACTTCTTGCCTTATTTTCATGTGTACTCCACTTCACTGTTTTTAGCCGTATAAACTATTGAAATCTCTCAAATGGTCATAAAATCATTTACAAGTTCAGTATTTGATGATATCAACGTTTTGTCTAAAACTCAACTATTTGAATTTATTATCTTCATGGGAACAAAGTATACAGTCCATATGACTCTCAATGGTGCACACATATAACTAGCTATGAGTCCACAACTCTATGTGATTAAGAAAAACTATGTCCTTTATTCGGGCTTGCCCTAATTAGCCTTATTCTATGTATCATCTATTTGATAATATGAATGAATAACACACTTTGATTGCACCCATATGTGCATGGTAAGAATATATAGTAGCAATACCTCGTGATTCCCTAGTTATCACTGAATAGTGCCTATAAAAACCAATTGAATTTTGTTAGGATCTAAAAACAAGCTCGGGAGTTCAGGGGCAAGGGGTGAATGAAATACTTTGCTAATTTTGTTTTCAAATGTTAAAAAATTTTACAGCTCGTAGCTAACCTCTAAGTCGAGTTACCAGCTTGAAGTGTTCTCAGTGATTAGATGTTGTCTCGTGTTATAAAATTATTTTATGTGGAAAACACGATTCAACAGTGACCAGTTAAATGCGTAAATGAGTCAAGAGATTTGTTTCTGAAAGTTCGGAGTTAATTCTACTACGTCTTCCCTTCTTCCTCAATAGGAAGGATTTCCACTAGAAGATTTGATTTATACGACTCCTTGTACAAATCCGATCCGACAGCCAGCAGCTCCAAAAACTCCTAGTACTCAACCAAGAACTCAGACACGCAATCTGGTTCAAAATACAATGAACACAGCTCTAAGCTGGTTGTGCAAATCAAGCACTCTACACTCTCTGTCTGTGATATACAGTGATAGCTCAACACTACAGAGTGTGTGTACAAGTGTTTACGCGACAAATAATTGAATGACAATCTATGAGTGTGTGTCACTAGCTGTGAGCTGGTTTGACAGATGAAATATGTTCTTGTTCGCTGTTTGATTCAGTAGTTCGTTCGTCGTGTTGGAATTAGGTGAGTTCAACTTATCTGCTCTTCCAATTTATACCTTTTGGATACACCGATAATAAATGTTACCAGTAGACACGTCGAATTATCCAAATTGAAATGTCTGCGGCGTCTTAAATGCTTGTACTATGTATGTATATCTTCATTAAATGCATTTCCCTTTTTATCATATTCTGCGCCGTTTTCTGTTCAAACCAAATCTTTGTAAATCAGGAATTAGCTCAAATTAGTTCCAACGACTACAAATCAATACAGAGAGGTCAAACGCATCACATCAGTCTGTACGAAACCTCGAAACATTCTGAAGTTCATTTTGCTAAGTTATCCTTACTTAGCTGGTTTCCCCATCTGGTCGTTGTACGTTGAACTGCTTTTCTAATCTGGTTCTGGGCTGATCAAATCCAATCTGCTCTGAATTTGTTGAGTTAAGCGTGCAAGGGTGAGAACAGTACTGGGATGGGTGACCTTCTGGGAAGTTCTCGTACGTCAAGCTGCTGACGTTGCGCCGCTTGATCTGGTTGGCCTTGTGGGCTGTAAAACTGTGATGCCAGATCTTAACGGGTAATACTATCTCTGCTGGGGATAGGGCCGGCGGTAGGGAAAGAGTAAGACTGATCTCTAAGGGAATTGAGACAGCACCAGCAGTTAGACACGCACCTCCCCTGACTCATGGGCCTAACATCCCAACCCTAACGCAAATAATAGGTGCACTCTGCGCTGCCACATTATAAGGAAATAAAGTTGCACCTTGGCTAATAGCTATAGCTTTTGGCCTAGTGGTAAGCGCTTGATCCTAACAGAATTAATCTGCTCTTGTCTTTGTTCTGTATTGATTCAGATAATAGTCTTTGTTCACTTTCCTCTGTAACCAGATAACGTATGTAGAACAATATTGCTCCTAGCTGCTTTATCCAATCTGATCTTTCAGCTGGTCTGTTATACCACTTTACGCTCCGAGCTGTTCTCTCTACTGTATCAAAACCCACTGTTTTATCTTCTCTTTTGAACTGATGTAATTTCAATCTGTTTTTGTTCTTCCGAACTTGAATTTCCTGAACTGGTTTGTCCTTAACCAGCTAAGCATCTCTGGACTGGTTTGACCTTAACCAGCTTGACTGAATTACCTTAGCTTGTTTGTCCACAACCAGCGTAACTAAATACCCTGAGCTGGTTTGTCCTTAACCAGCTTGGCTCTGCTCTGATATGGTTTCTATATCCAATGTTGTAAGCCTCGTTCAGATCTCGTACCACTGAGCTGATTAATCTCTTTTATTTGTCTTCATCAAAAATTATGAAATTAACTTCAACAATTTCCCCCTTTTTGGTTATGACAAAACTTAGTGAGAAAAAGAGATTTTATTAATTGCTAAACAAATTATACAAATAGTTAGTTACACCAGAAAACATGAAAGACTAAACCCGTCCTAGGTCACAACAATCTTCTCTTTTTATTGCTCGTACCTTCCCTCTTTTTGGCATCACGAAGATTCTTCAGACAATCAACCATTTCAGCGACCTGTGATTCTAATAACGCAATATCAACCACAAGTTTCTGTTGGCTATCTGCAAAATGACGAACCAGACTAGTCTCCAGCCCGTCTATCTTGTTGTCAAGCTTTCGCCTGAACTTCAAAGTAGTGTGCTTTGCCACGTATATATCATCCTTTATACGTTCGAACTGTAAGACTAGGGAAGATACAGTATCCTTCATAGATATGAGCTCTTTAACAGTATCAACTTGGGGTCCAGAAACAATGATTCATTGTGGAACGTCTTGGGTAGAATTGTCTTCGTTAACTACGCTTTTTTTTGTTCTCCTTGCGCAGTATATACAACCATCTGTAAACCAGAGGGACTAGGACCCTGACGGTCCTCATTATTTGCTTCTGAAATGGAAAACTGTACAAAATAATGTGAATCACTTGGACTGGAGAGGGATGAACCAGTTGGAGCCACCTGCTTGGCTTCTGGATCTGGTTTATTTTGAGCCTGGTGCTCATCACTCTGAGCCTGATGCTCCTCCGCCTGAGCCTGTTTCTCGTTCCCTTGAGCCTGATGCTCTTGAAAATTCATGGCTTCAGTCTTCCACATCCTCAACCGTCCTAACAATCTCTTCTACCTGCCCTTCCAACTGAGCAGATTGTTTCTCTGCCGTTTGCGCCTGTTCTGCTTGAGTTGAGAACACAATGGCAATAATCTTTGGATTTTCTTTCTGAGCTGGAGTGGCTCCTGTCAACAGAAGTTTACGTGCCTCAGTCCAGGTAATCTGTGTAAGATCCAAATTCGCAGCATCTCCTGCGATTGAGGCTTCTGGAGCCAGAAGAGGTAGACCAGCTAGACTTTGCAGAGTCCTGTGCTGCTTTACGATTTCCTTAAGTTCACGACTTAGAAACCGGATACACATGTAATCGTAATTTGATGGTCCCCGGAAATAGGATCACTAAGTAAATAGGAGTTCAGAAGGGGGGGTTGAATGAACTCCTTCGATTTTTCTATTTCAAAGTTCTTTTAAAATGTTTGGTTCTCAGTTATAAGCAAACTTCTCAGCCAACAAAATATGTGCGGAAATAGGCCGATTGGTTTGTGAACAATGAACTAAGCGTAACACAATAATGCGTAAATAAGAGATTGAGTCGAGAGTTTGTTTCTGGAAGTTCGGATATAAATATCCTACGTCTCCCCTTCTTCCTCCTCGGAAGGTAGCACTAAAAGACTTTGATGCGTGTAGCCTTTCTACAAACACCCGCTCCCGTAACCCGCAGCTACGAGAACTCCTAGCGCTTTACAACACAACTTGACGCAGACTTCGCTGCTGGTTTACAATGTTTTGAACGTTTTACGAACTTCTTAAAAGACAGTTCGTTTACAGACTCTATCAAATATATCAATGAGAACACGAATCAAGAGACTGTAAATATCTTCTGGTATCAACAAATGAATAACCAGAAGATTGACTCGAATGTTTATCTAATGAAGATCAAAACGAAATGTTCTTCGAGTCTTGAGCTTTTTGAAATATCAACGAAGAGAAAGCTCTGTTTGAATTTTGGCAGCGTTACAGCAAAGATAATAAGCGATGTTGTTCTTCAAAGCCTCTGCTGATATTTATAGGCTTCGACTGCAACGGTAAC
>KV007815.1:320163-359391 GCA_001598015.1 Dorcoceras hygrometricum
GTCTCTGCAAATAGCTTCTCAGAAATCTCCACTATCTGAACACCAACGGTACTGATAACCACCCCACTGCGAACAGACGCATTCTCAAAGAAATCAACTAGAGCATCTTCATACACTAAGGCAGGGCAGCCCAGAAAACCTCTAAGGCCGGAGGCCACAAGAGCTTCAAACATTGATACCATGCCGGGGGTCTCTGCAAATAGCTTCTCAGAAATCTCCACTATCTGAACACCAACGGTACTGATAACCACCCCACTGCGAACAGACGCATTCTCAAAGAAATCAACTAGAGCATCTTCATACACTAAGGCAGGGCAGCCCAGAAAACCTCTAAGGCCGGAGGCCACAAGAGCTTCAAACATTGATACCATGCCGGGGTCATCCATGCCAAGAACTGATTCGAAATCCACGTGTTGAGCATTTGAGTAGAGTGAGGAAGCCATGTCGATTGTAGATCGTCGAAGAAGATGCCTGTAAAAACTTTGCAAGGAAGAGAGAGCACAAAGAGATATGCAAGAGATAGCAAATATGTAGCGTAAAAGAGAATGAACAGTTAGCGCGTAGAATATAAGGAATACGAAAAGCTTGTTGGAGAGAGAGAATGTTGATGTGACTGTTTGCATGGAAAGACACGTGTCAACCATCCGTTAGCGCGTACTGTTTTGAAAAAGATTTGAAAATTTTCAAAAACTTTTGATCGTACGGTGAAAATCATTTTCCAAAATTTAATCAAATAAATGCACAAAAATAGATAACTTCGCGCCAAAGGTTTAATAGCCACATCTGCTGATACAGTAAGTGTAAAAACACTACTGCTGATTTGATTTTGCGCTGAGGGTGGCAAGTGCTGATATCTTATAAGCATCAGCAGTATACACGCAACTGCTGATTATTTCCAGCAGCAACATGTTCTGCTGACTTTACGCTTATTAAATCAGCACCTGATTCCCCCTACGACTAATACACTCCAAACGCATGAAATGCTTATTTCAGCAGGTAGGCTAGTCGTTCCCCCTGAACAACAAACCTGCTGCTGATTTAAGCTATGGCTTATCAACCTGTAAAAGCGTTAGTGCACAACGAATTAAGGCAACTCAAGAAGACCTAAAGAGTTTCTAAAATAAGAAAACTTAGCGTCCGACAGAGGCTTTGCGAAAATATCAGCTACTTGCTGCTCAGTTGATACATACTCCAGCCGAACGTCCTTCTTTAGCACGTGGTCTCTAATGAAGTGATGCCTTATGTCGATGTGCTTGGTTCGTGAATGCAGCACAGGGTTCTGAGTGATGGCAATCGCACTTGTGTTGTCACAGAGAATAGGCGCTTCAGAAGCATCAATGCCATAATCCTTTAATTGGTGTTGAATCCAGCAGGATTTGTGCGCAACAACTGCCAGCAGCGAGATATTCAGCTTCACCAGTTGATGTGGCAATCGACGTTTGCTTCTTACTGAACCACGAGATCAGTCGATCCCCTAAGAATTGACATGTACCACTTGTGCTCTTGCGATCAATCCTGCAACCTGCGTAATCTGCATCACTATACCCAATTAGATTAAAGCCTGAGTCTTTGGGATACCAAAGACCCACGTTAGGAGTACCCTTTAAATATTTCAATATACGCTTTACAGCAATGTAATGCGATTGCTTTGGCTCTGCTTGAAATCTAGCACACATACAGACAGCAAACATAATGTCTGGTCTGCTAGCAGTTAAGTAAAGCAAAGAGCCTATAATTTGCCTAAAGCCTTGCGCTACCAGTCTAGCTTTGTTTCTAGTTACTATTCCTTCTTCATTCAGCTTGTTCCTGAAGACCCAACGAGTTCCTATAACTGAATGATTCTTAGGTCTAGGTACAAGTTGCCATACTTTATTTCGTGCAAATTGATTTAATTCTTCCTGCATAGCTTCTATCCAGCTTGGGTCAGCTAAAGCTTCATCTATCATCTTAGGTTCTATATGCGAGATGAATGCAGCATCAAAATGATCATACTGAAATAGCTGGCCTCTAGTGCGAACAGGGGATTCAAAGTTACCTATGACTTGCTCAGGTGGATGATTTCTATTCCACCGAAGATCAAGTCCAATGGGATTTGATTGATGTTGTTCCCCCTGCGTTGCTGGATAATTTGCAATTGCTGGTTCAGCAGACGCCAATTGATTTGAATCTCTAGCTTGTGCGTCTGCTTCCTGCTAGGTGAGAAGTGCTTGCTGCTGATGCATCAGCAGGTAGACTTGATGCGCTAGGCGCTGATTGTCCAGCAGGAGATACTACTTCACAATTTCTCGCGACTGGATGTTCAGCAGGTGAACTTGATATGATTTGGGAATTGCTTCCTGCTGATTGGCCAGTCGATGGTTGAGCGTCGTCTGCTGGTATATTAGCTTGACTCTTTGACGCTTCTTCTCCAGCAGCTGGTGCACCGGTAATTCGATCCTGCTGATCCAAGTTAGTTAAATCGATAACAACTGGATTACCTGCTGGATCTTGTTGAACATAGTTGTGCGTTGTGACCACTGCTGGTTGTTCCTCCTCAGCTGATTCTCTTGGTGCCACGTCATCGTCTGAGTCATCAAGACTTGTTGATTCCAAGCGTGAGCACAAATCGTGAAGGCTTGCAGCTGAGTTGTACTTGAAGCTTGTTTCATCAAATACCACGTGAGAAGTTTCTTCAACATTCAAGCTTCTGCTGTTGAACACTCGATAAGCTCTGCTCACTGCTGAATATCCTAAAAAGATACCTGCATCAGATTTTGGTTCAAAAGCTGTTAGATGCTTCTTGCCATTGTTGTGAATAAAACATTTGCATCCAAACACCCTGAAATAAGAAATATCAGGCTTCTTGCTATTCCAGATCTCATAGGGCGTTTTATCAACCATCCTATTTATCATTGATCTGTTCTGAGTATAGCATGCTGTATTAACTGCTTCTGCTCAGAATTTTTGCGAAATGCCTGAATAAGCAATCATAGATCTAGCAGCTTCTTTTAAAGTACGATTTCTCCTCTCAGCTAGGCCATTTTGCTGAGGAGTTCTAGCTGCTGAGAGCTCATGCTTTATTCCAATGTCATCCAGATAAGAAGATAATTTTTGATTTAAAAACTCTGTACCTCGATCACTTCTTATCCGGTTGACAGTACAAGATTTATCATTTTGTAAACGTTTCAAAAGCCTAATCAACTGGTCAGCGGTATCTGATTTTGCTTTTAAAAACACCACCCAAGTATATTTGGAAAAATCATCAATGACAACTAGGGTGTAGTTCATTCCCCCTAAGCTGGTTATAGAAACAGGACCAAAAAGATCCATATGTAAAAGCTCTAAGCTTCGGGAAGAACGTTTACCGCCTTTGGTTTTAAAAGTTGATTTGATTTGTTTTCCCAGTTGACATGCTGCACAAATCTTGTCTTTTGAAAAAGATATTTTCGGCAGACCAGAAACCATATCATGCGTGCTCAATTTAGCAATAGTTTTGAAGTGCAAATGGTTCATTCGCTGGTGCCACAACCAGCTCTTGGAAGAGCCAGCTGCAAGACACAAATGTTCTGACCTCTCTTGTTCTAACCAGTTGATAACATAAGTGTTCCCAGAACGCTTACCCACCAACACAGTTAGACCAGTTGAGTCCTGAACTATGCACGTGTGTTGTTGAAAATTGACAAGAAAACCTTTATCACAAAGTTGACTGATACTAATAAAATTGTAACGCAAGTTATCAACAACAAGTACATCAGAAATTGAAATGTTACCGTGGATAAGCTTACCCTTACCCACAGTGTTACCATATGCATTATCTCCGAAGACAATCTTTGCTCCTTTGTGAGGAATCACATCTTTCAGCAGCTTCGGATTTCCAGTCATATGTCTTGCGCAACCGCTGTCCAGGTACCATATTTTTTATGTGTCTGCTGATTCGTACCTGCTGACCTGCACGCAAGAAACTCACTTTTGGTACCCAATTTTACTTGGGTCCTGATTGGATTACCCCTTTCGGGACCCAGATTTGAACAATCCTTACGGTTTTTCCACTTCTAGGATCCACGAAAGAATGTGCAAAATCTCGTGCTGTTCTTTTGAGCTTTGGTTTCATATGATGATCATATTGATCTCTCCTCTGCTGATTCTTTTTCCAACCCGATTTAACCTTCTTCGAGTTGTGCCATGACTGGTTATGAACAAATGGTTTTGAACTAGCTTTCGCTTTGTCTTTCTCCAATCTGTTCTTTAGCCAGTTAGGCTTGAAACTCTCAGGTTTTGAAAAGCCTATACCAGCTTTTCCATTTTCGTTCAGCTTCGGGGAGTTCTGATTATCATACTTCACCGACTCAAAACAATTATACATCATATCAGCTTTGACAAAGCTCATTTTATTGAACTTGTCGTAGGCTGGTCGTGATTGAGTACTCGACTCTCCTTTACAGAACTCACTATCGTTGAATCCAATACCAGTCTTATCACTGGCTTGCTTTTAGTTTCCACATATCTTTTGGAGAGTAAGATTAGCTTTGTTCCAGGAGCTCAATTCTACAGTCGATTTAGCAACTTCAGCCTTGAGCTCGCTGATTTCATTTCTCAACAACTCATTCTCTGCTTGCAGCTTACTCAACTCAGTTTTTAGAATGTCAGCATCCTCTTGTTCATCAGAACTTGATTCAGCTGAACTACTCTTTAAACTTATGTTTTCAGCCTTAGCTTCCTCGAATGAATGAGAAAGCTTTCGGTACTCTTTTACCATGTCATTAAGTGCTATGACAAGGTCATCTCGTGTAAATTCAACATTAGAGAAATCAAATACCTCATCTTCATCAGTTTGGTCAGCCATGAAGCAGTGAACCTCCTCTTGTTCACTCTCGCTTGAAGATGAGCTGCTGCTGGATGTATCTGAGTCGCTATCAGCCCAGCTTTTGGTGCTTTCCTCAGCCACCAACACTTTACGATCATGCTTGCGACTGAAGCGTTTGTTGTTGTTAGTCTTCATCTTCCTGTCGCTTGATCTTTCTTTAAATTTATCCTTGGACTTGTCCTTGGATTTCTCAACATTTCTTTCATCTTCATCGTCATCACGTCTGTATCTTTCTTCTTTTCTGTATCTATCATCAGTTCTTCTATCTTCTCTCTTGTACCTATCGTCTTTCTTTGGTCTGTTGCAATCAGCAGCAAAATGACCTGGACGATCACAATTATAACATTTCAAATCAGTAGATACTTTATCAGATTTGTTATAATTATTAAAAGAAGTAGTAGGGTTGAAGGATCTTCTCAGGTATTTCCCAAACTTCTTTACAAAGAGGGACATGACGTCATCAGAGAGTTGATCTGCTGATTTGCTCGTGCTGGGAGAGCATGGTTCAGCAGAAACAGCAGCAAGAGCTTTAGTAGGCTGGGATGTTGAAGGCGCTTCTGATCTGGTTTCAAGCTCAAACTCGTAGGCCTTTAGATTTGCAAATAAATCGTGGAGCTCCATCTTGTTCAGATCCTTGGACTCCCTCATGGCCATCGTCTTTACGTCCCACTCTCTGGGTAGAGCTCTCATCACTTTCAGCACAAGCTCCCGGTTGCTGTATTCTTTCCCCAAGCTGTTCAGCTCGATGATGATAGCACTAAAGCGCTCGTCAAAGTCAGCCATTGTTTCGCCATCTTTCATCTTGATAGCTTCATACTTCTGCTGAGCCACTGTCAGCTTGTTCTCCTTCATTTCATCGCTGCCTTCACAAATTTGGACAAGCTTTTCCCAGATCTCTTTGGCAGTAGCACAGGTCTTGATTTTGCTGAACATATTTTTGTCTTTGTCCAGCGTCTTGTAAATTCTAGAGTGGAGGACCTCTTCGATCAGTTGCAAGGAGCTTCAATATTCTCCAAGATAGACCTCCGCTCAAGCTACCATCATTTGAAAGTGAGAGAATCATATGTGCATAAGACGGCGTTCAGGACTCGCTATGACCACTATGAGTTCTTGGTGATGCCCTTCGGGCAAACCAACTTCCTAGCGGTCTTCATGAATCTCATGAACAGTGTATTTCAGCTGCATCTTGATCAGTTTGTCATTGTCTTCATTGATGACATACTCATATATTCCCGAAGCAGAGAGGAGCATTTTTAGCACTTGAGGACAGTACTGGGAGTTCCGAGGGAGCATATGCTTTATGCAAAGTTCAACAAGTGCGAGTTTTGGCTAGAGAGGGCCATGTTCCTTGGACATCATTTCTGGCAAAGGAGTGGAGGTTGATCTATCCAAGGTTGAGTCAATCAGAGAGTGGGAAGTTCCAAAGAATGCGTCAGAGATCCGGGGTTTTCTTGGGTTAGTGGGTTACTATCGGAAAGTCATCAAGGCTTATCATTCATTCCAATGCCCTTGACGACGCTGACAAAGAAGAACTCCAAGTATGTATGGAGCCCGGAGTGCCAGCACAATTTCGATAGTGACAAGGAGGGTTTATGTCATGCAGGCTGAGGAGGCTGACCCAGACACGCTGTTGATTACGGTAATCTTGCACATTTATTTTAAGCTTCTATAGGTTTGAGATAGCCTTGGTTGCTGCCTTATTATTTGAACCATAGCTCCTATATTGTTTGTGCGAATATCTTTCGATGTGTATGCGTATTACTTGAGTGCAGATAGAGTATTGGTTTTAGGAGTAACCACCAAATCCCTATTCAAGGGGCTATTCATTCCTTTTTCTAATGCATTTTTGCGATGCAAAGAGATTACCGAGGAGGGTTTGACAGAGGAGTTGCAAGTGACGATCCCTTCTGGAGAGGTGCTGAGCACGACTAGCATCATCTGGAATCTCTACGTGCTGTTTCAAGGCCACATTATGCATGCCGACTTAATAGTATTTTTGATGCCAGAGTTCGACATCATTTTAGGGATGGACTGGTTGATAGAGAATCATGCAGTAGTCAACTTTCAATGCAGGATAGTACAACTAAGTCCGAGTGAAGTTTCTTTCACATTCGTGGTAGCAAGGAATTTGAGGAAGCCAAAATTTATCGTTCTTACGGGTGAGAAAGCTCATTGATAGTTGTTGTCCGTCATTCTTAGCCAGTGTTATAGTGACTTCGGTGCTTGACGGGCCTTCTATTTCTGATGTGGAGGTTGTTAGGGAGTATGCAGAGGTCTTTCCTGATGACTTTACGGGGATCCCACCCGATCAAGAGGTAGAGTTTTCCATTGAATTGCTGCCCGATACAGTGCCGATCTCTAAGGCCCCATATCGCCTTTTCCCTACCGAAATGAAAGACTTGAAGGAGCAGATTCAGGAATTTCTAGATAAGGGTTCATTCGCCCTAGTGTTTCTCCGTGGGCGCACCTGTCTTATTTGTGAAGAAACAGGACGGCATAATGAGGCTTTGCATCAATTACCGGGATCTGAATTCAGTGACCGTCAAGAACAAGTACCCATTTTCTAGAGTGGAGGACCTCTTCGATCAGTTGCAAGGAGCTTCAATATTCTCCAAGATAGACCTCAGCTCAAGCTACCATCATTTGAAAGTGAGAGAATCATATGTTCATAAGATGGCGTTCAGGACTCGCTATGACCACTATGAGTTCTTGGTGATGCCCTTCGGGCAAACCAACTCCCCAGCGGTCTTCATGAATCTCATGAACAGTGTATTTCAGCCACATCTTGATCAGTTTGTCATTGTCTTCATTGATGACATACTCATATATTCCCGAAGCAGAGAGGAGCATTTTTAGCACTTGAGGACAGTACTGGGAGTTCCGAGGGAGCATATGCTTTATGCAAAGTTCAACAAGTGCGATTTTTGGTTAGAGAGGGCCATGTTCCTTGGACACATCATTTCTGGCAAAGGAGTGGAGGTTGATCTGTCCAAGGTTGAGGCAATCAGAGAGTGGGAAGTGCCAAAGAATGCGTCAGAGATCCGCGGTTTTCTTGGGTTAGTGGGTTACTATCGGAAATCATCAAGGCTTATCATTCATTCCAGTGCCCTTGACGACGCTGACAAAGAAGAACTCCAAGTATGTATGGAGCCTGCAGTGCCAGCACAATTTCGATACCTTGAAGCAAGCTCTCATCTCAGTGCCGGTCTTAGTTATGCCATCAGGGAAGGTAACTATGTGATCTACACCGACACTTCTAGGCTAGGCCTAGGCACAGTATTGATGCAGAATGACAGGGTAATTGCCTATGCCTCCATACAGCTAAAAATGCATGAGAAGAACTACCCTACTTATGATTTTCGAGCTAGCAGCAGTATTTTTGCACTCAATATTTTGAGACACTACCTATATAGGGAGAAGTGAAAGATCTTCACAGACCACAAGAGCCTCAAGTATTTCTTCACTCAGAAGGAACTGAATATGAGACAGTGGAGATGGCTGAAACTGGTGAAGGATTATGACTGCGAGATTAGCTATCACCCGAGGAAGGCCAATGTGGTGGCTAATTCTATAAGCAAGAAGACAATAATGATTGCACATCTAGCGGTTTCGAGGCCTTTGCAGGAAGAGATTCAGAGTTTGGGTTTAGAGGTCTACACAACTGGTTGAGCATCGAGGTTGAATTATATGACAGTATAGTCTACACTACTAGACCGAATCAGTAGTGGACAGACAAATGACAAACGGTTGTAGAAGTGGAGGTTGAGGGATGAGGAGAAGGGCAGTTGACTTTCAGGGGAGTTGGGAAGACAAGATACCTCTAATAGAGTTCACCTATAACAACAGATTTTAGGCCTCCATCGGCATGTCACCTTATGAGGCACTCTATGGGAGGAGGTGTAGTCACCCATCCATTAGGATGAGGTAGGTGAGCGGACAGAGCTGGGCCCCGAGATAGTTCAGCAGACAGCAGATACAGTGATGAGGATCAGGGATAGGAATGAGGACTGCCTGGAGTCGAAAAAAGAGTTATGCAGATTCGAGGAGGAAAGACTTAGGGTTCGTAGTCGGGGATCACGTTTTTGTGAAGGTTGCTCCTATGAAAGGCGTGATGAGATTTGGAAAGACAGGGAAGCTAGCACCCAGATACATAGAACCCTTCGAGATCTTAGACAGAGCGGGGATGTTAGCTTATCGTGTAGCTCTACCATCGAGCCTAGCAATAGTACACAACGTCTTCTACGTCTCGATGCTTAGGAAATACATGTTGAACCCCACACATGTTTTGCACTTCGAGCCATTGCAGCTCTCATCGCAGCTAACTTTCGAGGAGAGAGCCATGCAGATTTTGGACATACAGGATAGGAAGCTGCGGAAATGGACCATTCCAATGGTCAAGGTTAAGCGGTTGAATCATTCAGAAGAGGAAGCTATGTGGGAGGTGGAGACATATATCAAGGAGCGCTACTCTGAGCTTTTCGGTAATTTGACGAATTTCGAGGATGAAATTCTTTCAAGAGGGAGAGTATTGTAGCGTCCGCAAATTTCGCTACTAAATCGCATGCTGATATTATTATTGTTAGTAGTACTATTATTTTCACCCCATGAGCATGCTATTTAATTTAATGAAATTGTTTGATGATGGTCCTTTTAGAATTTTTCTGGTTTGATGCTGCGAGGTCGGAAAAGAGAAGTGGGAGCACCGATGTAAAAGTGATTTTATAAAAGAACTTATTCTTGAGCTACCAATCACATCATAGGAAATTTTAAAAGTATTGGAGATAAAAGTTTAAAGCTTTGTAGTCACTATTTTTGTAATTTTTTGAATTTAGAAAATATTAGTAGAAAGATTAGGGAAAAATTACTATTTTGTGAGTAGCACTTTTATTAGTCTTGAACAACTTTCATACTCATATATTCTTTTCTATCATACATATACATCACTAAACCACTACGCAACATAACACCATTTCAAAATATTAAATATACTGAGTAGGGTTTCATCCCCTCCCCTTTGCCTTCTCCATCCAATCTAAGGCTCAAGCACCACTTCGAGAGGTGTTTTAAATGGTTCCTTCGTATCCTTTCAAGCCTCATGATGTCGTGTTTGTAAGTTTATGTATAAAGACAAGTACAAAGTTTTGCTTTGATGTACCATTCAATCTATTGTAAATGCATGCATGATTGATAAAATCTTTCATGATTTGATGTTTTTTTCTTGATGTTGCAACATATTTTCTGATGCAATTCATGTTAAATGTTGCACGGGAGTCCATGGAGGTGCAAACGTCGCGTGGAAGTGGCTGAGAGAAGAGAGCCGATGGGATTTAGGGTCTTTGTTTGGGGTCAGTTTAGGTTTGGGGCTCAAGGATCGGTCTAGGGTGGCTAGGGTAAGACCTCACCGACGCAGTCCATGACACATCCACGATAGTGAGACAACTGCATCATCTCTACAAGTTGCAAAGATCTCACCAACGCAGCCAAAGTATTCATATGCCAATATCTTTAAAAAACATTAAACCATATTTATAATCATATCATATTTAAAGGATTAACTATAAGAGCATGTAATATTTATATGCTTGCAAAAGACTGAATGAAACTAGTGATATGGAAGCTACCAAATCCACTAAACATTGGATCCCTCTTCCATTTTTTACCAATTTTTAAAAATCTTCAAATTTCACTTCAAGGTCTTTTCGAAGGGAAAAATAAGAAAAAAGCTTCCTCGTAAACTAATCTACGCCATGGGTACTTATTAAAACTATTAATCATCAACTAACCGAATCCAATTTGGGTCCACTTCCTCCTTCATTTACGTCGAGCTCCGTACATAACAGATAAATAAAGGCTAGCTAGCTTTATTTTCAGTGTTTACCTCTTCACCAACACCATCTCCAATCTCATCAATCTTCACCTTCAAATCACGCAAACCGATAGTATTCACCCTAATAAAATGTCTATGGTGAAATTCATCCTCCTCCGGTAGCTTGGATCGAGTTTGGGTGGAGTCTTGGTACAACTCGGCCCAGATCATCCAAACTAAACCCAGATCATCTGAACTCGACACAGACTCCACCAAAGCTCGACCCAGACTCCAAGAGTTTATGTATTTAAGTTAAGTTGAAGAAAGATCACTCCATCCAGTCTCGACCCATCCCAGTTTCGACCCACACCATGCTCCATCCACAATATACTCGAGTCACACATTCAAAGCAATAAGATAACTCGACCCATCAACATTCAAAAGAAATAACAAATATTTGAAAAGTTTTAGATCTTTGTATACCACATTATTGTTCCTCACTTTATTCTCTTCTAGTGTAATCTTCATAACTTGTCTTTTGTATTTCACCATGATCGCAATATCAAATAATGACGTTCAAGCTTCAATCGACGGTTTTTCTCGGTATGTTCGGTGTTTCGAGTTTCTCAATTCACAAAGAATGGAAATCAAATTGAATTGGAATGAATAATCGTTATTGTTGGCTTTTGTTTATAAAAACTTATTTTGGTGTCTATATTTTTTTTGATTTTCATAGTTTTTTAAGCGTTTTTGACTTTTAAAAATACTAATTGATTACGATTTGATGGTAATTTAACCATAGTTCCAATTCATTAATTAAACTGTAATGAATCCCATTTTCTAATTTCTCTATTTTATCTTCACTAAAAATCACATTCAACTGCTTTAAAAGAGCGAAAGCCCAAATTCCACCTGCTGAAGAATGAAGATAGTTACTTACAATGTGAATGGACTGAGGCATCGAGTCTCGCAGTACACGTCTCTCCGCAGGCTGCTCGATTCTCTCGACGCCGATATCATTTGTTTTCAGGTTTCTTCTCTATATTTTTTGTTTCGGTACATGGTTTACTTTTTCTTCGAGAATTATGTACCAATTTGATCCCATTTGCAGGAGACGAAGTTATCGAGGCATGAACTGAGAGCGGATTTGGTGCGGGCGGAAGGTTATGAATCCTTTTTCTCTTGCACTCGGACTTCGGAGAAAGGGCGAAGTGGATATTCTGGTGGGAAATGCTTTTCATCGTCCTCATTTATTATCTAATATTTTTTTTATTTTTTATTAGATTTTTTATGCATTTTTGTCTGTAATGGCTGGATTCGGGCGGTTTCTTCTCATGTTTTTTGCCAAATTGTTCATTTGTCCTCTGTAAGGGCTGTGAAGTTATGCTTACGCTTCATCATGTTCTAATAAAGTTTCTACTTCTGTTCTCTGTTCAGCTATATTAAGAAATAAAAGACTGCCTTCACATATTTATGTTGTGTTTGGTCTTTACTAATATTAGATTGCCACTGTTAGGTGGCTAGCAAACAACAAAAAGAAATCAGTGTTTAATCAAATATGAAGACGGTTGTTACCTAATCTTACATATATCTAAATTCAGTACTTTGCTACACATTTTGTTTTATTGTCATTCACTTTTTTCTACATGCAGCAGGCATAACCTTCCCTATTACTCTGACAATTGCTAGTCTTGTCATACATTGACGTGTTTTCCCTTGCATTTAGAAATGACTGCTTATGATCTGTAGGATGAGGACATATTTTAGATGTTATTTTCCTTGTAACTAGGCGTGGCGACATTTTGCCGTGTCAAATCTGCATTTTCCAGCGACGAAGTAGCTTTACCAGTTTCTGCGGAGGAGGGCTTCACTGGAGTTCTTAGGAATTCACCAGGATTTGGATTAAGGAATGGAGAATGTCCATCAGTAGTGGAAGTCCTAGAAGACTTTTCCACTACAGAGCTCCTGAAAATTGATGGTGAAGGACGTTGTATCATAACTGATCACGGGCATTTTGGTGAGTAGCATAATATATGTAAACTGATATTGCACTGATTGACGTTCTCATATAATACCCATTCTTTAGTTGTGTCAATGCTGGATGACAATTTAGTTTATGTTGGTAACCAATGAATGAATGCAGTTCTTTTCAATGTGTATGGTCCTAGAGCTGGATGTGATGGCACAGAAAGAATCCAATTCAAGCTCAATTTTTTTAACATACTGCAGGTGGTTTTGTTATGCCTTATGCTTCGATGTCTTGACTGGTGAATAATTAAAGATGCCATTCATGGCCATTTATTGATTGTCCTGCATACTGTGATTTTGTATAACTTAAATGGACTTTAATTCAATTTCTTGGTTATATTGATGTGGGATGATTATCTTTTTAAAATTTCCTGATTGCTAATAGGTATTTACCAAGATTTGATCATGAGCTGGTAAATTGTAAAATACATTTTCAGTTAGAAAGATTGTTTCTAAGGCCTAGCGGATTCTTTATTAGAATCCATGAAGTGCAGCAAGAACCCTGTTTGCAGATCCTGCTAAAACATTCCCTCTTTGTTGTTTATTTTCTTTAATTCAATATTTAATTAGGATCGTGGAGTTGACGACTGACTAATGCCGCTGGAGTCATGTCAAATAAAATAATATATCCAGGTACAGGAATAGGAAGGACTTAAGTTATAGACATTGATTGTATGCCACCATATGTTATTTGTTGTTATCATGTTCATTAGCAGTAGCAGGAGCAACATTATTAGAGGTTTTTGCTTCTATTTTGAATATTTGACTGGTTGCTCTTGTATGGCATCATGTGATTTCTACATATGATTCGTTTTGGATCTGAACTTCGAGCTTTTGTATTGATATGAATATGATTTTGTTATAGAGAAGATTGGACTCTCTTTCGAGGCAAGGAAGAAGGGTATTTGTTGTAGGGGATCTCAACATTGCTCCTGCTGCTATAGACCGTTGTGATGCTGGACCAGATTTCGAAAGAAATGAGTCAGTTGTTTTGGAGCTCTTAGTTTAAATGAAAAAATTGATTCAGTTGTTTTGGAGCTCTTATTTTAAATATACTGGGTGAATACACATTTGGCTCATTGGTCAAATGTTTGTATTGGATATGATACTGCAAGTAGACCATTTATTGTTTATTCTCTGTATCGCAGGTTTAGAACCTGGTTTAGATCTTTGCTGGTGAGAAATGGAGGACCATTTTCAGATGCTTTTAGAGAAAAACATCCTGAGAGGTTATATTTTCTCGACTTCATTGTTTACTTGTGTAGATGGATATTTCAAGTTTGGTTGGAACGCCAGCGATCAACAACATTGCACTGTGTCTTTATCATATATGTGACTTTTTCCACGTGCTTATACTGTGTCATCCCATTTTATGTTCTGTAAATAATTGTAGAAGAGAAGCCTACACATGTTGGTCAACTAGTTCCGGTGCCGAGGAATTCAACTTTGGGTCACGTATTGATCACATTCTCATCTCTGGATCATGCTTGCATGAAAATCAAGATGAGAGACATAGCTTTATGAATTGCCATGTCAAAGAGTGTGACATTTTAGAGCAGTTCAAACGTTGGAAACCTGGCAACACACCTAGGTCAGATATAATTGCTTTTATTAATTGGCGATTTGTGGTACTTCGATTCTTTGTTTTTCAGGAAGAGGATACTTGTTCCTAGCTGTTGGATGTATGATTGTTCCCCCACACCCTCTTAAATCTACTAAACAGAAATTCATGTATTTGTTTATCATTCAATAATTCAGCATGTTATTCTAACTCTCTCTGTATATTGTTGAGCCTTTTCTTTAGTTCTTTTGCTTTCTATTTCTTGTCGTTCTCCTCTTCAGATATGATCATACAGTAGAACAATAAGATGTAAGAAATCGACCTTTTTTCCAGCATGACAAAGCATCTTTATAATGAGTTGCAAAATTTGGAGCTTCCATGAGACTGTCAAAATTTATTTAGCACTCGAGGATCTGAGTCACTATCACAATTTCTATGAATACCAACACAGTGATTTTTTATACAATTGTCACACACTATTGTTGCACTTAGATATCTTACATTTTCAGGTGGAAAGCAGGCAGAAATGTCAAATTGGAAGGCTCAGATCATGTTCCCGTGTATGTATGCTTGATGGAGATCCCCAATGTCCCATTGCACAATACACCTTCACTATCTAGTAGATATTGTCCCGAGGTCTATGGTTTCCAGAAGACACTAGGTGTGAGTTTGTTAAAAGTTAATACTTCTGTGTTTGCTAGAATAACTTGATCATGTATGCCGAAGTATGTGTGGGGTTGGTTGGGGCAACATGAATTCCTAAACTCTCCTGGAAGACTGCCTCCTTCCTGCTGGATCTCCCCCTGATTTGAATTGTGTAAAAGATAGGTTATAAGAGATGTGGCACTCATGTGCTTTGTTCTATGAGTTTCAGTCTGAATATGCAAAAACTTCGTATGTGGATCGTATTGGGAAATCCATGATTACCATTTTTTAAAAAGTTGTTTACTTGTACTTAAATGTACCTACAGTTACTGAACGAGGTAGGGCCTTGTGCTCTTTGTTTCCTGTTGGTGGTTATCATTCTGTTGCAAAACCAAGCATAAAGAAGTATAGGTAAAAATGTTAACTATTTAACAATAAGAAGTTGAGGCTTCGATTGTTTAAATATTGCTGAAATTTCAAATTCTTATTACTTCAGAAATTCTGTAAGTGTGTTCCTGTGAAATGGGTAAGATGCATCTTAGCTTATAAAAATGGCAAGTGCTAGGGAACAAATTAATTTATTATATATCAATAGATGTCATTATTTACAGTGTCAATGTTCGAGAGAAAGCAACCCACTGTGGATGTTAGCTTTTCTGGAGGATCCACTTGTATTGCAGAAGACAGTAATGCTAGTAAATGCTGCAGTCAGCTAATGAAAAGACCACTACAATCCTATAACGTATCTTCATCTACCTTGAGGAAGCATGAAAATTTACTTTCTACATCTTCAGGTGATATTTCTGAAGTTTTCAGTGAAAAATCACCTAATGACTTATATGGCACTAAAGAGCTATCTCAAGCCTTTTCCTCCGTGGAAAGCAATAAAAAAGCAAGGAAAAGCCAGTTGTCTCAGCTTTCACTTAAATCATATTTCAAGAAAACAGCTGGTGTTATTGATTATTCAGTCGGCATTTGTGTTGACAAGAAACTTAGTCAATCAGATATTTTGAATCCTCACCTTGAACAGAATAAAAATCTCAGTGAAGATATTCAACTTGATGTCGAGTTGAAGTCAGTAGAAGGGCCTCTGATTCTGGAAGATGATGCCTCTATGTCTTCAGAAGAACGGAACGGTTTGGCCTTAGTTGAGTGGCAAAGGATTCAGCAAGTTATGCAAACTAGCATACCTCTTTGCAAGGGCCACAAGGAACCTTGTGTTCCTCGAGTAGTGAAGAAACCTGGACCTAATATAGGTCGCCGGTTTTTTGTCTGTGCGCGTGCTGAGGTATCCCTGTCTTGTAATTTAGTGTCCAAAGTCTTGCCTACTAAATATATTTCCTACCTGAATGTTAGGAGGTCTTCAACTCATCCCATTAACTCATCCCATTGACACTGGTAAAAATTAGTTAATATAACAGCCAAAGATCGGTACGAATTTTTTCCTTTTACTCTTGTTACCTATATCTTCCTGGCTATGACATTTTGCTGCAGTATACCCCCTCACTGTTTTTATAGTTTCAAGAACCGATTCTTTTCGACTAGTATGTGGTTTTATTCCAGCTGCTGATCGGTCATTAGTTTTCAGAAAGTGACTATGATTTACTTGAACTGTTATAAATTATACTACATTTGGAGTTTCCTGATTCTGGGGCATTGAGTTGCTTATGAACTGAAGCAAGCAGTTTTTGCACTGTTAAAGCTGATATTAGTATTAAAAACACTCTTATATAGATAATCTCTCTTTTTTTACACGCGTTTTTCTTACATCTTAGGGACCTGCATCTAATTCTGAAGCGAACTGTGGTTTTTTCAAATGGGCGACTTCGAACTCAAAAGGAAAACGATGACAATGTTATGACTGGTTGTGCCAATTTAAGCGTGAAGTCAGTTGCAACATAGCCATCTGTATGGATATTGTCGTGTAGCCATGTATTCTCCTGCTCTCAGTGGCAAGTCTTTTCAGCCATATCAACTATATACATGATACATGAGAATCAAAAAACCTGTGTCATTATGAACAAAACAAGCCGGTCTTGTTATCTTGTTTAACCAAGTTCTTGATTATGCGAGACTCCTAAAGTTCCCTAAATGGTTTCAGAGTTGTTTTGGTTGAGGTTAACCTGTGCATAACTGGGCTTGGTTGCTCGGAGCACGGAACTGCAGTTTCCTTGGTAACAGCAGAAGGGCAATATACGTTTGAAGAATAGCTTATCCAATTGGAGGCAAATAACTGTGGTTTGAGATGCAATCTCAAAGTGAACAATACACGGAGAAAGGACAAGCATGGGTATGAATAATTTGCAATATGTTTTTTTATTATTTTTATCTTAGTTTTATCGCACCGCCCCTTTGGCATCATTCTTCGCTTACGATGATGAATGGAAAAAATATCCACAGGCATATTATATATATATAGATAGATAGATAGATAGATATATAAAATAACTATTTTGATAGAAAAATAAATGGTTTAATTAAATAATACCGAAGTCATATTCGAAACTTGGGATTTTGGTGACTATTAAGTCTCAACTCATCTATTTCAATTATTTTATGTTATGGTGTTCTGCATAATATCATTTATAGACTATAGGAATATATTTTTATCAGATGCAGACTCTAAAAGGTGAATTCTAACCTATATGAAGCAGAAGTTATAGTATAATTCAAATATTTAATCATTTGCAACAACTCGATGAACAGCGATATCCTATATTTCAATTGCACTCCCTACGGATGCAATTGTGTTTCCACAAGTCTCCCCTCAATACATATATAATTTGTACTCATGAGAATTGAACTATTGGCGTACCACAAGTTAAAGAGCAGAATGATAGGGAAATTGTGCATGAGCATATAGATAGGCCCAAGTCCACTATAATTAATGTCTACAGCAGGAGGCCCAAGGCCCAAGGGAGAGAATAGCCATAGAATAAATAGAAGCTAGGCTAGAGGAGTCCACTATAACTAATGTATACAGCAGGAGGCCCAAGGCCCAAGGGAGATGATAGCCATAGAATAAATAGAAGCTAGGCTAGAGCTTAGGGGGGCAACCCTGAGTAGTTACTGAATGTTCCTGTATTTCATCCATTGGAGCTAATTAATATACAATCTTTTACCTTGAATTCCACGTGAATTGTGGCTGTTCTCACATTTTGATCGTGATCTCAACACCGAACATATTGGTGGTTTGATTTGAGTTGTTTTTTAATTTAATTAATGAGAATTTGCTTAAAAGTCTCTAGTCAGAAGGTTAAGTTTGTGTTCAGTTCCTAAGTCATTGAATTTTTTTCTCTCAGTCCTTGAAACACAAACTTTCTTATTTCTACCTTTCCAACTCCTTAAATTTTATTTTAGAAAAAATTTCTGCTTCTTTGTTCCTGTTTATCACGCATCGTATTAGCGCCTTCTCCGCCTTCCTCTCCACCAAGTTAACGCACTCTCCCTGTTTGCAAGTTACGGATTTTTGTAAATTGGGAACTGACACAGGAGTCAGAGCAACGCAAGGATGAAGAATGCCTCTGTTTCGGTAATTTTTTGTTCGATTGAGGCTTTTTTTGTTGGTTTTTTGTTCACATATAGACATTCTTTTGTTAGAAGAATTCCTCCATTGCACGGATTATGTGTTCGAAGAATCCCTTTAGTTGTCGTCGATGTTGTTTCGAATTGTAATATCAATTATAAGCAAATTGTGATATGAAATTGAGAGATTTTTTTCGGTGATATCCTTTACACCGAACAGGAACGAAGTAATGTTGTTTCGATTTTCATTGCTCGTATTGCTGGATTTTTGCTTTTCATTGCGAACGTCGATTTTTCTGGATTAGATTTTCGAAAATTGTTTTGTTGAATAATGTATTTTGTGGTGGTATTGTGTTGTAAAGTTGTAGCTTTACTCTCTTTATTTCATTGCCAAATGTTATTCAATTTCCTTCAAGCTGTAGCTATGCTACCGTGATTATTTCCCTAGAATCAGTGTTTGATTGCAAGCAAAATTGTAAATCCCATACAATTGTATAAATTATACACATAAAGATAAATATATTATACAACTGTAATATTTTTTATTGTTGATTTGTATGTTTAATCAACTCTATCGAGAATTATAGCATATTTTAGTGGGTCACTTAATCTAATATATGATTTGACAATTTCTTCTGTCGAGTCGATTGACAAAAATATAACATCTCAATTTAGGTTTTTATATATACTTGTGATGGATTTGTAGTGTCTATTTTGAAACTTGGGTAGTATGTTGTTTTTAAGCATTTGAGATAACTAACATTAGTTTGTATATTGATTACTTTTTGTAGTTTTAGTTTTAATTTCCATTGCAATTTATGAATGTGTACAATTAAAGAAGGTGTTGTTCACTTTGTTGGTGAAAAATATAGTCTGATCTGGATTTTTCAATTTCACATATCTTTGTAGCTGCGAGTATAATTACGAACTCTATATGATTTTCATTTGTAATGTGTTTAGTCTAGTGGAGTTGTTTCTCACTCTTGTGAGCAAATGTGAGGAGATAAGTCCACAAAATGTGATATTATGTGACATTGAATAAAGACGACGATGTTAGTAATATGACACATCTTCACATGTGTATGAGATTTTGTGGACAATAAAAAAAGATCAAAAAATGGGTGCCCGTAATGTGGAGAGGTAAGAATATTAAGTCGTATATTTTTTGTTGAGTTGATAATTTTGCTAATGGTACAAGTTTTTTTTAAATTTTTTTCATGCATAGATAGTATGTTACTAGCATTGTTTATTTATATTACTGATTTTATATTTACTATTTGAAACTCGTAAGGTCTAAATCTCAAGATGAGACACAAACTAGTAATCATGGGCATTTTGAAGTTAGTTTGGCCTGCAATTCCATAGATATATGAAGTAATTGCATTTGTGGAGAGGGTCAAATATTTAAGATGCAGCTGAAGTTCGAAGATGTGCCAAGAATTATGCATTGCTACAAGGTGGTCGTTTTTTCTATAAAAAGAATGATAGTGAGAAGATTATTCTCGTTTGTAGCATGAGAACATATTCTTGGCGGATATACGGGTCAAGGCATAAAACTGACAATCCTTTTGGTATCAGAAGATGTAATTTAATTCATACATGTGGAGATGATAATATTCGCAGTAGAAGACATCCTAGAGTCGATGCTTCCTGGGTAGCAAACAATGTGAAGGACAGATTGAGGGGAGAGCCCTCATATTGACCATGTATGATGTTGACAGGTATGTAGAGAGTATGAGATTGAGCTCAATTATCATAAGGTGTGGAAAGGAAAAGGAATGGGTTATGCATGACATTCACGGTGCGGAGGAAGGATCGTATGATTGGTTGAGATGGTATTATAGTGTATTGGAGAAATTAACGCTGGAAGTATTGTTGAGTGTGAAACTGACCACAATACTAATAAATTTAATCGGTTATTCATCTGTTTCAAGGCATGTGCAACCGGTTTTATCAATGGATGTAGTCTTTTGGTTTTCTTATATGGCACTCACATAAAACTAAAAATGAGGGATGTATTTTGGTTTTTGTAGTAAGGATGAAAACGATGACATTTTCAAATTAGCATATTCAGTTGTGGATGTTGAAAATGATGATAATCGGGGATGGTTTTGCTTCCATTTTAAAGGCACCCTCCTTTCGCATCGCATGACGGTTTTCGACGAGTTCACATTTTCTTGGACAGACATGCAGGTATAATTAAGTCTATTCAGTTGGTATTTCCTAGCAGTTATCATGCATATTGTATACAACACTTGGTAGATAATTTTGTGAAACAAGTTATGTGAGGACTGGAAGATCAGTTCGGGTTAGTTATTGGGATTAATAAGTTTAGATGGTCAGATCGGGCGCGACTGGACTGTTCGCTTGAGCGCTGAGCTGATCTGTTGAACAATGCTGATCTGATAGAACAATGCTGAACTGGATCGAGCGTGCTAACCTGATCGAGATGCTTTAGGATGATCGAGTTGTGTGCTGATCTGGTGCGACCTGAGCTGATCTAGTGCGAGACGAGCTGGTCTGGTAGTACTGTAATGTTGAGTAGCGTGCACTGGTTCGAATAGTCCGAGCTGATCCGATGCCTCAGCTGGAGAGTGAAGCGTGCTGATATTTCCTGTACTGTTTGAGAACCGCTAAGATGATCCGAGGGCTCCGTGCTGATCTGTTAGTCCCATGCTGTTAGCGCATAAGCTCTGAGCTGATCTGTTGACGTTGTGCTGTTTATAGGTATCGATTTGGTAAGAGCTGAATGGAGAGTCAGCTAAGTGAAGAACTGGATGCCCCTAGCTGATATCAGCTTAGAAGCATGAGCTGGTCGATAATTACTGTAGATCAGATCGAGAGAACATAACTTATATATTTAGACTTTGACCAAGTGTTAGCCATTTCCCGACACGTAGATATTTCTTTTCTCTTTAGAGCCCGAGCTGGTATCCCCATCACGAAACCCTCGACACTGTTCACTCGAACCTTATCTTCCCCGATAGCCGACGGTAGGCGGCTCAGCTTGGAGCAAGGTTGGCACCGTTGAAGAAGCTCGACGTTGGTAGAGGCGAGCTGTTCTTCACAATTTCTGACTGTTTGGCTTTTCCATTCAGGTCGTTGTGAGTTGTAAGTTGATACTACTCTCCTTAGCTTTATTTTCAGACTAATATGGTTTAGGTTGGAGTAGGCTTGAGCTAGTCTGAGCAGATTTGCCCTAGGTCATGTCCTGGTTGTTTTCCTCAAGCTGATTTCATTTGGGTTATAGCATATTGTAGTTGGTGGTGTAAGCTTCCCGAGCTGCTGAAGACTCTTGTTGTTTTTGGCATGATTTCTCCACCCTGCTAGTTGAAGTGCTGGTTCGTGCGATCTGTTCCGTGTTGGTGTTCTGTTCTTCCCACGAGCTGTTGTGAGGTATTGTGGTCAGGAGTTGAGGTATGGATCGAAACTAGTATTTATAGCTTTCGTAGAGTATGAGTATGTGCTCTGTGTTGTATACGTGCTATGTGATTAGATCTGTGTTGTTGCTTGTGTTTCCTGTCTGAGCATGTCATGGCATCGAACACACGCATATATCATATTGAGCCTTGATCCCGTGTTAGCTGATGCATTGATATTTGGTTTGAGTTGCTTCCTCGTGGAGTGGTGGTTGATGTTCATAATCACGAGAGATAGCACTGAGGATGCACCGGGTAGCTCCCTCCCCCTCAATTTGCTGTGACCTGGATAGGTGGTGGCAGGTGATCGTAGTGCGCTTTTGTATGTCGACTCGGCCTAGCGGGAAGCTCCCGTCACCCTCGATGATGAGCGACATCTATTTTCAGTTGGATCGCTCGTGCAGCTCCCGAAATCCCGATGACGTTTCCACATGTTGCTGTTGACCGTTTCGTTTGGCCTCCGGTTTTTGGTACCCGATACTTTTTGCTACCGGACATGCATTGCATAGCACGTTGCATATATCATACATACTTCGTTTACTGTTTTACTGTGTTGTCCGACTGGGATTTGACCCCTTTTCCCTTTGGGGTTATTTTGGTTGTGTTGATTGCCATTACAAGATATCCAGGTGGATCAGCTGTGCTTGGTGGAGAATCAGCTGGTGGAGCCCATTAAGTGTTGATTGTGTGTCCCAATTATATATATATGTCGAGTCAATACCGGGGGATGACCTACGTAGTTGTTGAGCTGTTTTGACTTGTTACTATTGTTGTTGGGATTTATATATATTATACTGATAATCTGGGAGATTGGATGTTGTTTACTCTTTGGATTTCTCCATGTTTGTTGAGCAGGTTAGCTCTGCATGTGGTTGTAAACAATTTGTAAAATGAACTAGTATTTCTATTTTGAATATTTCTACTCACTATTTTTGTATCAGGCCTAAAGAAAATTTGAACTTGCGTTAACGTTTATTGTGTGCTTAATCTTGGATTATGAGCATCGGGCCTGACATTTTGGTATCAGAGCTTATACTGGGATAAACGCAATTTTGATTCTAATTCACTCGAGTCTAGGCACATAATTTGTTTCCTTGCATGTGTTTGACTATGTGCTTTACCTGTTTTTGTTCTTATAATCTTGGTGTCTCGTAGATGGCTCCTAAGAGGAGAGGTAGAGTTGGAAACAGATTATAGAGGAATCGAGGGCTCAGAACCATGAGGATGATGTTGTTCAGGCCAGTGTTCCTGTGCGTAGGTGTGCGACTCAGGTTGAGGATGAAGTAGAGCATTTTGCTAGTCGAGTTGATGATCTTATAATCTTGGTGTCTCGTAGATGGCTCCTAAGAGGAGAGGTAGAGTTGGAAACAGATTATAGAGGAATCGAGGGCTCAGAACCATGAGGATGATGTTGTTCAGGCCAGTGTTCCTGTGCGTAGGTGTGCGACTCAGGTTGAGGATGAAGTAGAGCATTTTGCTAGTCGAGTTGATGAGATGGAACTGGTCCTAACTAGGTTTCTACGGATGAATCCCCGGATGTTTTCAGGTGCTGAGGGTGGTGTAGTGGCCGAGGGCTGGTTTGAATATATGAAGGGCCTTTTTGACAGGTCCATTACGATGAGGACCGGAGACTAAGTTTGGCTACATTTCAGTTGAGGGAGCATGCACAACACTGGTGGAAGGGTTCTTCCAGAGCTATGAGAGAGATGAGTTTAGTAATCTCGTTGGAGAGTTTTTGTGTGGCCTTTAGACAAGAGTATATTCCGAGTCCTACAGCAATGCCAAGGAGCGTGAGTTTATAACTTGGTGCAACGTAATCTGAAGGTGGCGGAGTGTCAGGCCCGGTGCTCTAGATCAGAGATTAAGCACGTAATAAACACCAAAACACGGAAGCTGAAAAGCTGCCTTCTCGTCTTTCCGTTCTTGAGACCATCCCCTTGCACTCCTCACACAACATTAGAGGGCCGGGTCCCCTTCAAACTCAAACGGAGGCTGGCAGGGAACGAGGATAAATTTTTGCTTTTGGCCTGACAGGAAATACATCTTAAAAATATCGTGAAATATTCAAAATACTGGTTTAGCGTGGAAGATAATAAAACAAATAACAACAAAGCTCCCAAACAATACATGTATATAGTAATACACCAACATAGAATCCTAAAACACAACTACATAGGGCATCCCCTGATAATGACTCGATGGACAATATACATAACTGGGAACTCATCCACGCTTATGGGGCTCCAACAGCTGACGCGCCACCAGGGCCAGCTCAAACACCTGAAACCCAAATACACAACAAGACAGTCCCAAAGGGAAGGGGTCAAAACCCCAGTACGAAGAGCACAATAATAGAGCAAACAAATACAACATGTAATATATATCATGTCGTGCAATGCATAAACAGTATAATACATCATCGGGCTTCAAGCACAACTCAATAGCTAGGACTACGAAGCTCACAGAAACAACCCAACAGTTGGAGAACAAAACAGTAATAAACGACTGAGCCCAAAGAGACAAAAACTATGCTGGAAATCAACGCTGAAATGGCCACGGAGTATGTGAGAGCATGTGAGCTACCCAATCGACCCAAACACAGTACCAGAAGCAGAAACCAGATTACTCAACCTACTGATGCCAAAGCTCATGGGGGAATGGGAGCTATCCAATCGTCCGTAGCGACAAAACAACCAGACCAGCAGGGAGATAAGGGGCATAGTAGTTAGCTGATCGGCCTCAAGTAAACCCAACAACAAGCTTCCTGGTGCTTACAGATCAACAACACAAGGCCATCATAGGATAACAAAGAAGGATCACAACAGGGAACGACTAGCAATGAATAACAACTCAACAATAGGGACTGCTAGCAACAGATAACAAGGGAGGAGCTCAATATGCTATGAAGATGCATTACAGGCTCAACATGATGTGTATGCTTGCAAAACCAACAAATCCCATGCAACAGCATACAATAAGATACCAATATAACAGCACGACAATAAGAACAGCAGACAAGGCTCAAACAGCTCAGATATCAGCATGCAGTATACAGAACTCAGATATCTACACAGAACATATGGCACATCTGTCCAGCATGCATATACATATTACCATGTTTATCTCAAAGCTGTAAATACAAGCTCACATTCGTACATGCTCAGATCTTACCAACTACCTCACAAAGCTCACGACAGAACAGAGCACACACCAGCACTGCACAGAACAGGTCACACTAGCTCCTCCACTGCTACGCCAGGAGCAACCAGAGTGCTAACACCTCGGGGGAAAACCACCGCATCTCTACAAGCACTCAGCAATAGCTCGCAAACACCAGCACGGATGAACAACACAGCTGGGAGAAGCAACTAACATCGCGCAATCTACCTCTTCGCGCTTCATCCTTCGACCGCCTCCAGCCACAATATCGATAGGGAACTGACGGGTTTGGAATGGGGTTTCCAACTGTACCTCTCTTGACCAAAACTGGTCGGCCAAACTCCGGAAATCAAAAAATGAAGGTACGAATGAACAGTAACTAGGAGGGTTTCGGGAGAGATAGCTTCTCGAACACGCAGAAAGAGTTGGGATATTTTGGTCTAAAAATAACAACAACGGGTCAACGGTCCTATATATGATACCGAGCTCCAGATTTGATCTACAATACCACAGACCAGCTCAGGCCTCCGCTGCTCCAGCTCAGGCACACACACACATAGATCACGCGTCATCCAGCAGCTCAGGCTCTCAACAGCTTACACCTCACTGCTCTAATCAGATTACGCACTCCGACCAGCTTAGAGCATCCAGCTCAGCTTACGACCACCAGAACAGCACGTACCAACATAGATCTTCTCACGCAGATTAGTTCAGACCTCGCGTTCAACAGCTCTAGCGCACAACTTAGCTCTTGTGTACGTAGATTTCGTCCCATCCAACTCAGGAGAGCTAGGCCAGCTCCTACCTGATCTGACCAATGAAAATAGCTCACAACATCTACAGTAGTAACAGATCACAGCCCAGACCAGTTTACGCATTGGTCAGATCACGCAAGACCAACAGCTCTCACGGAACCTGCTATTTTCTATCAGCTTCCGCCTAGCTGATCGACTCTATCAATACAGAGCAACGTCCTTAAGCATAATACTCAGCCCAGAAGGCTGAGAAATTCCTAAAGCTGAAATCCAGCTTACACGTTGCTGCTCAATTGATAACAGCTCAGAGCTGCTACGCCACCAGCTCGCACCAAGGCAGATCAGATTGCACTAACATCACTGTCTATATTCAACACTACTCAGCTTGGAGTAACTTCGATCAGCTCACATTCTACTTACCAGCTTAGGATGCTCTATCCAGCTTTCAACGCCCAAAGCTGTCCGCTAAGATCTTCAGTTAACCGCGCAAATACCTGGAACAGCTCACGATCTCAGATCAGCTCACGCCTGATGCTCCCTGCTGAACGATACTCCTAAGCTTCTAACAGCTCACGGACTCAGCACAGTCCTTACCTGATCTTTTGCGCCTAATCTGGTCCACTATAAACAACTCATGCTACAATACGTCGGACCAGCTTGCATAACCCACCAGCTTACCTCTAAGATGGTACATCCAGTACCTTGTGAACTGAATCAAATCTCCGACTCCAATATGCTTCAACGTCTAAGATCAGCATAGGCCACATCGGGCAGCTTGCGCCAGCGCTGACCTAAGCTGCAACCAGAAACAGTTTACACTAAAAGGCTTAGGACGAAATAAGAGATCATCTTGCGTCCAAGCTGATCCATCTCTATAGATAACTCCCTAAGCTGAATAATCTCAACCGATTAACCGTTAATCTACACCAATTAAGCCACTAATTACCTCGGTTAATCGGGTCTGACACAGAGTATGCTCGACAATTTTCTTCCCTACTCCTATGTCCCCCATGTCGTCAGTAAGGGAGATCGAAGCGGAACAAGTTCTTAGAGGGATTGAGGTCGGATCTTTTTCCGTTGGTGTTGGCTAGTTCCCCTTCTACTTATGCTGATACTATGAACAGTGCAATCGATATTGAGGAGGGTTTGCTGAACATGCAGTCACAGGTTCAGCCTCAGGCTTCTCCAGGCTTTCATCCCGTGCCTCAAGGGATGTATTCTTTTCAGCCACCTGAAACGTCTCAATCGTCGAGCCGCCAGAAGTTTAAGCCCAAGGGAAAGCAGTTCAAGAAGAAGCGTAACGCCCAAAAATCCTGATTACGTGAGAATGAGTGCATGAGTAGGGGGAAAATGATTTTTAGAAAGTTATGTGTTTTTTTATTTGATTAAATGATAGTTTTAATGTTTCATGATGTGAATTACGTGTTTTTAGCCTATTTGAGTTCCGGACGCGTGGACGAGACTAGGGACGACCGAGGTGAAAATTATTAGAAATTTCTAAGCCCTCATATTTTTAAGAGCTAAAATTTATTATTTTAAGCAGTCTTTACGAAAAATGAGATTTTTATAATTATTAGTCGAGGGAAATCCGTTTTTCGCCTATACGGACTATTTTAATAGATTCTACTACATTTTAAAAATTTAGGGGTTTTATATTACGAAAAATAAGAGTAAAAGTTGAGTTTTGAGTTTTATTTATAATTTTTAATTAGTGAAGGGTTAGTATAGGAAAACTCCCTTATTTTTCCTAATTAAATCTTGGAGGGGTATTTTTGGTACACAATTCATTTTCCCTCACCTCCTAATTCGAAAACCCTAACTCCTCTCACCCTCCAAGCCGCCCATCCCCTTGGCCGAACTCCTCTTGTCCGATCTCTATTGATTTTGTGGTGATCTCAAGGTGGTTTGTCCCGATCTCTTGTCCTCCGCTCCGGTAACACGTAGTTCTTCGTTATTCTTCAATCAAGGCATGTTCTATCTCTCCTTTTCTCACCATTTAAACTCTGTTATACTGTTTTTAATTAATGATTGCATGAATTGTATGTGTTTTGATTAGATCCATGGTTAAGGTTTGAGATCCATGCATGTATCATGATTTTCAACACGTATTTGATCTGTTTCTTGATGTGCTTCGGTCATGGGCAGTTCATAAGGCTGGGGTTCGGTCCAAGAGTGGTACTGTAGTTAGTACATCGAGTTAGGATCATGTGGGTCCAAGCAGGGTGCAATTTGGTCAAGAAATGAATTAGTTACGAATTTTATGATCAGCACGTGTCCTGGCTTGTGGTTTGTGCACAACAGTAGATTTGTTGGGGTAGGGTAAGTCGCTCTATGCAGTGTATGTGGTCAAGATTGATCTCAGGAGATAGCTCCTTACGTTAGGGTCATGCAGGTCCAAACGGGGAGCGATTCGATCGAGGAAAGAATTAGTTATGAGTTTTGTGGCTAGCACGTGTCCTGGTTGCAGTCTACACGCGAGCAGTGGAATTATGAGCGTCAGGTTGGTCACGTATTTTAATTTGTTTTGAGTCTCGTTTATTCCAGTGGCTAGTAGGGTGAGTTAGGGTGACGTGGATCGAAACAGAGAGTGATTTGGTTAAGAAATGAATTTTTAATGATTTTTACCGTTTTGTCGCTCGAAATGAGCCTCGTCGGTTCATTTTTGTGAAAATTAAGATTTCGAGTCTTAGGGGTTGCCAAAGTTCGTGGATGACTTCATTTGATGTTTTAAGCATATTTAAAATGTTTCCAGCACTTTTAGAATTTATTTGATTAATAAGATTTTTGGCAATCTTCATGACAAATTAATGCCTAGAAAATGATTTTAGCATGTGTGATTTTTAAACTGTCATAGCTGGATCGGGTTGAATATTTTAAGTCTGGTTCGAGTTATTTTATTTCTGAACCGGTTATTTATTTTAAAGTTTAAGGTCCATTTTTAAGGATATTAGGCCAAATATTTTAAGTAAAATTTTAAAGTCAAAATTTTAATGATTTTATGGGCCTAATAAGTTGTATTAAGTTTTAAAGCTATATTTTTAAATTATGGGACTATTTTTTAATGTCTGGTTTTAAATTGAAGGACCGATTATTTTATCAATTTCAAAGTTTAATTTTAGTTCAATGGGTCAAGTCAAGTTTAGGGTTAAGTTTCATCTTAAGTTTAAATCTAGGGTTTTGGGGCTTAGAATTAGTGGTCCAGGCATCTGAACCAGTCCTTGTCCGGGAGGAGAATGTAGAAACCCATAAATATATATTTAATTATATATGTAGTATTTTATGTATAATTGTGCATTATTTAAAGGAAATTAAATATATATTGATGAGATAATCCTTTTTAAATTGTATATTTTTATGAAGTACACGCATCATGAAAGTTTATGAAACGTTAAAGACATGTAAGAAAAGAAAATAATTTTGAGGGATATGAAGTGATTTGTGGCAAAGTGGACGATGAGCGGATCCGAGATACCTGGTCCGGTGAACCTCTGTTAATGTTATAAGGATAAACGATGAGCGGATACGGGATACTGGGCCCGATGAACATCTGTTAATGTGATAATGGATAAGATTGGGTGAATCGACCGCCACGTACGTTGGTTTCTTATGATTGATCAATCGTTAATGTAATGGCCCACACTTCATTAATATAACTCACACGTTTTTATGTTAAGCTATGTCATGTCTTACTATGTATTGATATATGATTATATAATGTTACGACTGATTTATGTGATGGATCTGTGTCAACAGATCCAGATTGAATTTTGAATTACACAAAACTTATTATTGTGTTTCTAACAAATCTACTTAGTGTACAGATGCTAGCTATCGAAGAAAGAATTCGCGAAGCTAAATTTGTCCAGTCGATGGTTTACAAGATAAAGTTCACAGCTGTTTGGCTTATCATTTAGACGGCAGCTGGATTAGCAATGGAGACGTCCAAAGTTGAGTCAGTTGTTCGTAATCATACGGAGGCCAATTTAGACCAGCAGCTGTGATATTCGCTAAAGGCTAGAGAAATGTTCGAAGAAGAAGATGAACAGTAGATGTCTGGAACCAGTTGTGAAGAACAAAAACCAGACGTCGATGTGAAGAGAGATCTGGAATCAGCGATGATGACATCAGCAGTGATGTCATCACAATCAGCAGTTGTGAAGAGAAGCGCAAGAGCTGGATCAGTGTTGATGAAGTCAGCAGTGACGTCAGCAATCAGCAGAGAGCTACAGTGCAACCAGCAGTTGGTACTTGAAGTTAGCGATAGCAAAACGATGTCGTTTGGATAAATAGATACGACAGCGTTTTGCCTTCGCGCTAAGATTCAGCAGATGCTCTTTGCGTTGATAACCAGCAGTCGCAAGGTACCAGTCGCAAGGTACCAGTCGCAAGATACCAGTCGCAAGGTACCAGTCGCAGAGTATACCAGTCGCAAGATGATGAACCAGTCGCAGGCTACAATGCACCCAGTCGCAGGCTACAGTGTTTTGCTTATCCAGTCGCAGGAAATCCAGGCGCAGGAAAAGCAGACGCAGTGAAGAGTTGCAACCAGGCGCAAAGAATCCAGTCGTCAAAGTATCCAGACGCAGTATTTGAAGATACAACCAGTAGCGAAGCAGTTGACGAATTACATTATGAAGATTTACTAAAGCTGGATGTCAACTGCTGAGCTTATTTCAAATGTTGAAGACGACAAAAAGGCCTGCAAAAGAAAGGACACAAAGGACAATCCCTGTCGGTACTTTACAGAACACATTTCAAACGGGAAGAATTTGTGTCCAACGGATTTAATTTGAACATAGGCTTATATACGAGATGAACGCCATTGAAGAGGTGGCTGACCAGAGAGTTGTTGTTGCACAGAAAAGATTAATCAAAATAAGACAACAATCAAAGGGAAGAAAAATCAGAAGCGAAGCTGTCAACTATCATTCGTAGAGGAGCTTATTGCAGTTGACAGCTGAGCTAGAATCAGTTTTTGTAGAAGCAATTTTCCCTAGTGTGTGAGGAATAGAGAAACAGAGAGTTGAGCGCTTCATTGTAAAAATCTCACACACAGAGATTCATTCACATTCATTAGTGAATGAATCTCAAAACCAATTCACAATCAGTTACCGTCCAAACACGATGACGTTAAACTCTGTGTATGTAGTCTTTGAACAGAGACGTTAAACAAGTTCTGAGTGAACAGCCGAGGGCTGGTAGAGTCTAGGAGTTCTCGCAGCTGCTGGTTGCGGGATCGGGTCTGTACACGATGTATATATCAAATCTTCTAGTGGAACCTTCCGAGGAGGAAGAAGGGGAGACGTAGGACATTGAAGTCCGAACTTCCATAAACAAATCGATTGAAGTACTGTATTCTGTTATTCATTCAGCACTTGCACATTTAATTTAGCACGCATAACAGACATCACACTAGCACATAGCAAACATATTTCATATGCTGATTTTACAGAAATCTGTTTGCGCAAAGTTGTTTTAAAATATTAGGATTCAGTTCTGGTGTTTTCCGCATGATTTTAATTCATACCAGATCTGTCTCCGGTGCTCTGTTTTTAGTGTTCAAGAACCAGAGGTATTGCACCTCATCTTTTGAATAGCAGCGCAAAATTTTTAATTAAATCTTTCAAAGCAGCGCTTCTATGTCTTTAACCGGTCCTAACATTATGAACCATGTTTTACGATCATCCATGCATGCATGTCTTAAAGCTATTTTTACGATACATATGTGCTTGCATGTGGTTTATTGTACGTACTTTGCTATTATCAGATAGAGCATACTGAGTCTTTAGGCTCACTAGGTTTAAACGGTGCAGGTGAGCCTGCAGATGATTTTATCTAGACCGATGGTGAGGATCTCTGAGCGCCCGCTGCAGCTGTTACCCCGTGACCACTCAGATGTCGTTATTTTATTTTACGAGACATGTTCAGTTTTTCGCAACTTTTTACTTACTTTGATTTTAAGACAAAATGAATGATTAGTGTTTCGAGATATTTATTATGTTTTAAGATGATGTGAGGAAAGTTTTAAATGGACGAACTATGCTTATTTTAAAGAATGTTTATTCCGCAAGTTATTTAAAATTTTTTTTCTAAAGTACGTTTCGTCTCAGTTTGTATCAGAGCGGTGGTTCTGGTAGGGTACTAGCCTGCTGCGTGGAGCTCGGAAGTCGCGCTGCCAGTCTGTAAGTTTTAGAGTTTTACGCTTTATGTTATCTTCGTAGGATGCATGTTCTACTTCTGCATGAGCTTCACCTTAAGAGTTTAAGAGTTAGACGCTTAGTCATGCACTTAGATTTACGTGAAGGGGTTTTGGGTGCCAGTATGCCTCCCAGACGTGCCAGGGATCAGCAGGATCCGTGTTTTGGGTGTCACTATCATTGCCTTGCTAGACTCAGGGGCGACTCACTCGTTCATCTCGAGTGCGTTCATTCAGATGATGGGTATTATTCCTGTGAGGATTCAGATTTCTAATTAGTGATTAATCGGATTTTTAGTTAGATTAATCACGAGGATTAAGAATTTAGATTTCTGGAGTTTCGAATTTTTTAGTGAAATCTGATTTGGAAATATTTAGATCTCTAGTTGGGATTGTCCAGGTTTTATTTGATGTTTTCGTGTGAAATCTGGTCGAGAAGCGTTGAGATATAGAATGAATTTGATAGAGGTCTGTTTTTCCTTTAGCGCTGCGTTTGGTGAAAGCTGTTTGATTTGATGGAGAGATCTGGTGGTCGAGAAGAACGTGAGAGATGAAAGCGTTGTTCTTTTGAAATTCAGATCTCATGACGTAAGCAGCTCTTGTGTGTGACGTAAGCGTCGCTGGATGGTGATCGCTTTGAGTTGTAGCGAGAGATCTGGCAGCGCTTGAGGGTGACGTCACCAGGTCTGGTAGATGACGTAAGCAGATCTGTTATTAGAAGCGTGTAGCGTTCTTTCGAAAGTTGCGCAGTAGATCTGATGACGTAAGCAAGTCTGCGGGTGACGTAAGCAGATCTGTTGCTAGAACGTAATAGCGTGCATTTGTGAGATCTGGTTGCTCATACGCTGTCGTTTTGAATTTGCGCGCTGAGATCTGTTTTAGTTAGAAGCGCTGAGATCTGATGCTTTTACGTCGTCGTTTGAAGTAGAATGCGAGCGTGAGATCTGTTGACCAACGGTGTCGTTTTGAGGCTTGTGCGAGAATTGTTAGCGCGAGAGATCTGTTCTGCGACTTTGTAAGTTGTAGATATCTGTTTTTGTCGGTGCTGGACTTGTTTGGTAGCTTGTGAGTAGAGGATATTTATATAAGTGTTGAGTTACACTTAGAGCATTCCAGACCTGATATTTCTTATCCTCAAACTCGAAACCCTCGAAATAGCTACTGTTCACCGTCTCTTTCTTTCGCGATTTGCCGTTGATTCCGACCTCCGTTTTGCGAGTTCTTGGTAGCGTTGGAAACCTCTTGAGTAGACCTTTCTTTTCCTACTGATCTTGGAGGCTGTGTTGAGCTGGAGCGAGAACGCGAAACGGCTGTGTTGAGCAATTTAAGCTTCTAGGAATTTTGAAGGGAATTGTTGAGGAAGCTTCCAAGGCAGTTTTTGAATTGATGTATGTGGTTACTTGTTGTTTGAATTTGAGTAACTGATATTTTGAGTATTGAATAATTTGAATGAATGATTTGAAGTTCAGGCCTTTGTATTTCGAAAAATTTTTAAGCCCTGATTTTAAGCTTCCGTGATTTGCGTTGATTTTGTGTTAATTGTCAGTACTTAGCACGGGGCCTGACATTTTTGGTATCAGAGCTTAAACTGGGATAAGCTCGATTTCTTTTGATCACACCCGAGTATAGGCACAGAGTCTTGACTTGATTTTTGATTTCCTCTGTGACTTATGTGATATATTATCTGTCTTGCTGTTATACCTGCTGGGAGACCTTATCTCTAGGCTTGTTTAGATGCCGCCGAGACGAGGAAGAGATAGGAGAACTAGACGTTCTGAGGAGGAGTCTAGAGCAGGTAGTGATGATGACGCCCAAGTAGAGGACGTCACTAGGCAGATAGGTGGAATGGAGTTAGTCTTAGCCCGTTTTCAGCGGACGAACCCACCGACGTTGGCCGGTACTGAGGGTGGCGCTAGGGCCGAGGCGTGGCTTGTTCAGATGGAGGAGCTCTTTGATACCCTAGAGTATGCCCCAGAAAAGAGACTGAAGTTGGCAGTGCTGCAGTTGCGATGTGAGGATTGGGAGTTTAGATTTGTGATTAATTGGTTGGATTTGAGATTAATCACGTGATTTTGAGGTCCCTGCTGAGTTTTGAGCGTAGCGATTTTGGAGCAAAAATGTTATCAGCAGGTTACTGTAGCTCCTGCTGGTGGAATTTGAAATCAGCAGGTATGGTGACGTCAGCGTGACGCATGAAGATCTGCTGGTTTTGATTTTAGATTGAAGGTCTGCTGGTTTAGTTCGAGTTGAAGTTGCTGCTGGTAGATTTTGAGTTTAGCGCGAGATCGAACGAGAAAGTGACACGTGGTAGTCAACATTTTGGAGTGTTGACTATTAATTCAGCAGATGACTATTTAGATTCAGCAGATGACTATTTAGATTCAGCAGATGACTATTTAGATTCAGCAGATGACTATTTAGATTCAGCAGATGACTATTTAGATTCAGCAGATGACAAGTTACTTCTAAATTCAGTCTTTATGGCATGAAGCCCTATATGAAGGGGCAACCGACACTCTCGATGACTGCTCACCCTTCAGTGGTGAAGGTACAACTGACATCTGGACAGCTGCTCACCCTTCCATGGTGACCGTCTGTTATCTATGCCATAAATCCTTTAAAACTAAACATTTCTTCCTTTAAACTCATATCTGAGCGAAAACAGATTTGAACTTTATCAGGGGTCGCTACATTTTGAAACTCATTTCCTTTTTAAAATCTCACTGAGCATCAGATTCGACTACTGGGGACCTATCGCTGAAGTGAAGATCAGATTTGGCTAACAAAATAGTGCTCGAGTACAAAACAGATCCTAGTCGTAAAAACAGACTCGACTATAGAAGTGGTATCGCTAACGCTGAAACAGATGTGGTATATAGGAGTATCATTAGCGGGAAACAGATCCGACTATCGAGAATGCATCGCTGGTGTGAAAACAGATTTGACTCTAGAAGCGCTATCGCTTGCGGGGCATTCAAATGTGACCATAGAAACACTATTGCTAGCGGGTAAACATATTCTGCTAAATGTCAGGCCCCGTGCTAATTACTAACAATTAACACGTAATAAGCGCATAAACACGGAAGCTTAAAATTAGGGCTTAAAAATTTTTGAAATACAATAGGCCTGAACTTCAAATCATACTTTCAAAATAGCGATAACAAAATACGATTTGACTCAAATTCCAACACAACAAGTATCAATCAAAAATATAAATCCCCGATACATGATAACACGGGGCATCCCCCGGTTTAATACATATCATATATAGACTGGGACTCAAGGACGCAGGGATCGACCAGCTGAACTTCCACTCGGTCCAGCTTGATTACCTAGAGCTCCTACAAATGGGCAACACAGACCCAAACAAAACAAAAGCAGGAAACAAGTACGAGGGTCAAGCCTCAGTACGAAGAGCTATCAAAGCAGGGTCCAGCTTGATTACCTAGAGCTCCTGCAAATGGGCAACGCAGACCCAAACAAAACAAAAGCAGGAAACAAGTACGAGGTCAAGCCTCAGTACGAAGAGCTATCAAAGCAGGTAAACATGCAACATGCTACTAATCAATGCTATGAATGCATGAGGGTTATCAAGAAATGCAGCAACAATCAACAAAAGCAATCGCACAAAACATTTCAAAACGACACCGTTCCAACTTATCAAAACGACGCCGTAGCGTTAAACCAGCTGCCAACAGCTCTCGCAAGCAAAACAACCAAAAGCTGGTAACAGCTCTCTCTTCAAAACAATGCATCTGCTGGTCGCATAAAAACTCTCAAAACGACGACGCATCTACTAAACCAAACGACGTCATTTTACATACGTAAGCAAATCTACTAACAGCTGATATCTCAAACGAAAAGCTCAAAACGCAGCGTTTCCACTAATTCAAACGACGCCGCTTCTCAACGCTTTCGCACAAGAGCGCCTGCTGATCAGCAGCAACTATCGCAACGCAAATACTACCAGCAGCAAAGGGTACGTCACGCCTATGTCATCATATCTATCGACAGCTCTTGCGAATAGTTCTCAAACCATATGCTGATCTCTTTTCACAAGCGCATCTGCTGAATCAATAGTCAACGCTCCAAAATGTTGACTAACACGCGTCACTACCTCGATCGATCTCACGCTACGCGCAATATCTGCCAGCGGCAACTTCAAATTCGAAACCTAAAACCAGCAGCTCTCATTGCGTCACGCTGACGTCACCTCTGCTGATTCAAAATCCACCAGCACGAGCTACAGTAACTTTGACCAGCGTTGACTTCACCAAAAATTGATATTTCTCATCTCTTAAACTAGCGCTGCGACAGATAAATCAGCAGGAACTTCATTTCTTTCGCAAAATCCTCAAAACACACGTGATTAATCCCAAATCAAATCAAATAATCACTAATATAACTTCTCAATCCTCACATTCTCCCCAACTTAAGAGATTTCGTCCTCGAAATCAAAGGCAAACACAGGAAAGAACAATCAAACATTCAAACCAGCACCAAAATTCGAAGCAAAATCAAAGATTCACCTGGAAATTTCGCAAGCTCAGTGCTCGAACAGATGAGGCCAATCCTGCCTCATCTTCTCCTCAACTTCCCAGGTTGCTTCTTCTCGGCCATGCTTGCTCCATTGGACCATCACCAATGGAATTATCTTGTTCCTCAGCTGCTTCTCCTTCCTATCCAAGATCTGCACCGGATATTCGTTGTGACTGGCCGACTCTTGAGTCGTGCCCGAAAAGTCCAATGCTATCGTCGAAGCGGTGACTACCGGATACGAGAGTTTATCGCCGAGCTGTGATGGGCTGACGGGCCCCGATGATCACGGACCGATGATTTCCCGGTTGATAGACCGTGGTATAGAGGCTTGATTTGAGTTGCCAGTTGATAGACTGGTCTAGCTATCCGATTTCTTGATAGCCCTCATGCATTCATAGCATTGATTTGTAGCATGTTGCATGTTTATCTGCTTTGATAGCTCTTCGTACTGAGGCTTGACCTCGTGCATGTTTTTCCTGCTTTGTCTTGTTTGGGTCTGCGTGCCCATTTGCAGGAGCTTTAGGTGACCAAGCTGGGCAGAGTGGAAGTTCAGCTGGTCGATCCCCTCATCCCTGAGTCCCAGTTTATTTATGATATGTATTAAACCGGGGGATGCCCCGTGTGATTTTGTATTTGGGGATCTGCCTTTGGAGATTATATTATTTGGTTACTTGGTGTATGAGTTTGAGTTAACTCATATTTTGAGTATTGAATATTTTGAATGTATGATTTGAAGTTCAGGCCCATTGTATTTCGAAAAATTTTTAAGCCCTGATTTTAAGCTTCCGTGATTATGCGCTTATTATGTGTTAATTGTTGGTAATTAGCACAGGGCCTGACAATTCCGGAGAGCCTGGGTGTGGCCCTCGTAGTGACGATTCCGTCAGGAGAGGAGATAACGACTGCCAGCGTCGTTCAGGGTTTGGTGATGATGTTTCAGGATCATGCAGTCAGAGCAGATTTTATCGTATTGTCGATGTCAGGATTCGACCTCATGCTAGGGATGGATTGGTTGACGGGGTATGGAGCGGTGATTGATTTCCATCAGAGGTCAGTGACGATCAGGCCGCCAGGGTAGGAGACTTTCCTCTTTGAAGTGGCGAGGAGACCGCGGAAGCCCAGGTTTATATCTTTTCTACAGGCCAGGAAGCTAGTTGAGCTTGGATGTCTTACTGCCAGTATGTAAGTTTTAGAGTTTTACGCTTTATGTTATTTTCGTAGGATGCATGTTCTACTTTTGCATGAGTTTCACCTTAAGAGTTTAAGAGTTAGACGCTTAGTCATGCACTTAGATTTACGTGAAGGGGTTTTGGGTGTCAGTATGCCTCCCAGACGTGCCAGGGATCAGCAGAATCCATGTTTTGGGTGTCACTACCATTGTCTTGCTAGACTCAGGGGCGACTCACTCGTTCATCTCGAGTGCGTTCATTCAGAGGATGTGTATTATTCCGAAGAGCCTGGGTGTGGCCCTTGCAGTGCCGATCCCATGAGGAGAGGAGATAACGACTGCCAGCGGCGTTCAGGGTTTGGTGATGATGTTTCAGGATCATGCAGTCAGACCAGATTTGATCGTATTGCCGATGTCAGGATTCGACCTCATTATAGGGATGGACTGGTTGACGGAGTATGGAGCGATGATTGATTTCCATCAGAGGTCAGTGACGATCAGGCCGCCAGGGCAAGAGACTTTCCTCTTTGAAGCGGCGAGGAGACCGCGGAAGCCCAGATTTATATCTTTTTTACAGGCCAGGAAGCTAGTGGAGCTTAGTGTTGGCGTACAATGGCGGATCCGGATCCCGTTTCCCTGGGGCGTAGCGGAAGTTAAAAGTTGCCCCGAGAATGTTCAATACATTAAAAACAATCAATAAACATTCATAGGGCGTTTATCGAATTGCTACCTTGCTGGGGTCTAGGCGCCGGCTCCGACCAGTTTCACGAGGAAACCGGCACTTCAAACGGTGGGCGACGGTAGATCGTCAATCAGGTCCACGACCGGAAACAATCTTCCTCCGTCAATCTGCACTAGAAGATCTGATGGATTTTAGCACGAAAGGATTCTCTTCGTCGCGGTGATCGAAACTGTTGGGGAACCACGGCGGATCCGGATCGCGCCTCCCGGCGAGGCAGCGGAAGAACAAAATTTGGCCGGGAGACAATCAATACAATTCAAAACAAACATCATTCTATGACATTCATAGGGTGTTTCTCGGGGTTACCTTGCTGGCAACGTCGTGCCTGGCTCCGACCAGTTTCGCGAGGAAACCGGCACTTCACGGTAGACGGCGGTAGATAACGTCAATCAGGTCCACGACCGGATACGAGACTCCTTCGTCAGCCTGCACTAGAAGGCCTGACGAGATCGGCGCGGACGGATTCTCCTCGAAAGATTGGCTGGATAAATTTCCGGCGAACGGCGGCGGCGGCGTCGACTAGCGGCGGCGGCGGCGGCGTGAGGAGAGGAAGGGAGGCGGCGCCTTTTGCTTTAGGGTTAGGGTTTAATTGTGTAATGAGTTAAGTGTGTATTGTTTATGAAGCCTAAGTCTATATTAAATAGACTTAGTGATGGACTTGGACCGGCCCAACGGGCCCGGGTCCAACGGATGAACATTCAGTTCATACCCATCACCGTGACTTCATCGTAACTCCGATCGCCGATCAGATCGGACCGATCGACTCAGTTTCCAAAACTGAATACTATGATCTAAAAAACCATTTTTCAGAACCCCAGTGCAAAATGACCGTTTTGGCCCTC
>KV007816.1:9686-21571 GCA_001598015.1 Dorcoceras hygrometricum
GAGACTAGTATCTGCGATGCGAAGTACCATGTTTCATTGGTAGGGAACATTGTGATGTTCTGAGCATGCAGATAGATAGTGACCTGGTGATCTATCGAACTACCATCGTTCGGACTTTCCAAGTGGTTACCATTTGTCGAGTGGATAAGTCCGAGGTCTTGGTTGTACTGATTAGTCCTCACGACTCGAAACGTCATTGATACTCTACGTGATAGACGTCTCACTTTGACTCGTTTGCCGACTCACTTGGGGTCATTAGGCGGCGGGGTTGGGTGAGACCCCGATGCATGTAGGAGTCGATGCTTCGTTGTCGAGGATTCACCGCTCGCTTACACGCGTGGATATCCTATGCTATGTGAGGGGATAATAGTGTATAAATCTCTGGCCAAAGTACTAGAAGTGTTTTTAGGTAAATGGGTTTAACCTAGTAACACTCGTGATGTCACTATTCAATCTCCAAGATGTATGCATAGTGATCGGATCTCTAGCGACTCTCGATTTACCAATGGTCGTTGATCTGATCGGGATATATGTGTTGAAAGGACCGTACTGTACGCTAACCACGACCAACTTATTCTTGCATGCACTATCAGTGATACCTTGGGGATCATGGCGCGATGTTGCTAGGCGCTTTACCATGATCCGTTGGGCAAATCCGAAATTGTGATTTCGGAGCCGCAATGGTTGTGGGCCCACGGCTAGCTGTATCCCTGAACCATTGAGGGTCACACAAGTACTGGATTCGTGATTCCCGCATGGAAACTGAGCTCAATGTGTTGAGCATAGGTAGAGGATTTTAGGGAGTGCGACTTCCTAAAAGTCAACCGGGGTCAAATCGTGATTTCCCGCTGTTGAGGGGAAAAACGATCATTATGGACTAGGTATCTGAAAAATTGTTTCTCACATCATAATACTCAATTTTGGAAACTGAGCCGATCGGTCCGATCAGATCGACGATCGGAGTTATGATGAAACCACAATGATTTAAATGAACCGAATGTTCATTTGGACCTGGGTATGACCCAAGTCCATTGGGCCGGTTCAAGCCCATCTACCAACTTAATTTAATTAAGATGATTAGGGCTTTTGATCACACTTGCATCATAACCTAAACCTAGCTCACATAGCCGCCTCCTCTCCCACACACACCTCACGCCGCCGCCGACCGCCCGCCACCGCCGCCGTCGCCCGTCTTTGCGTGATTGGACTTGTTTCGATCACTGCGTCGAGGAGAATCCGTTCGTGATAAAATCCATCAGCTTTCTAGCGCAGGCTGATTGGAGGAAGATCGATTCCGGTCGTGGACCTGATTGACGATCTACCGCCACCTACCGTGAAGAGCCAGTCTCCCTGTGATTCTGGTTGGAGCCAGGCTCCAGTCGCCAGCGAGGTAACACCCCGAGAAACGCCCTATGAATGGTTTATAGTGCTGTATTTTATTGTATAGAACGTTTCCCGGTGCTATTTTAAAACTTCCGCTGCGCCGCCTGGAGACGGGATCCGGATCCGCCACCGCTATTCCAACACGTGAGGCCTCCAGACCACTAGGCAACAGCCGTGTTCGAGTCGCTGCTGTCACGCTGCTCGCTGTGCGGACGTCGTGCACCTAAGGCGCGCACGTTGTGGCGCGTATCAAGGGACGTAACGTGGTTCCTGTCGTGCACAATCCGCATGCTCGTCGCTTGCCGGCGCCGCAACGTCCCGCTCGAGATTTTCCCGCCTATCGCGTACAACGCCACCACCCGCTCGCGTACGCGGCGTTCCATGCTGCCCAAGGAGTGTATCACTCGTGCGGCGATGCCAGGGCGGCGGTGTAGCAGCGGTTTTTGCTAGCTAGGGTTTTGCCGGGCTTGACCCGGGCAGCCCGACGGATATTCGGGCAGATACTATCTATCAGGATTTTCTGTTTGGACCGAATTAATTTTTATATATTTCGAGGGGTTGGGCATGAATTGTTCTGAGCTCAAAATTAATTTTTGGAAAAATTATATTTTCTGAAAATTTAATTTTCTTCCTTTAAATTATTTGGTATTGAAAAAAATTAATTTGATGAAATTAAAATGACAAAATATAATTTTATGTATAAAATATGATTTCATATTACTATGATTTTTATTGGATAAATCCAAATTTGATTTGATTTATTATTTTATAAATAACATAATTATGGGATAATAAGTATATATATATTTGATATATTTAATTGTTGAACCGCATATAGTTTAGATATGATTTAAAATTTAATGGGGCCAAATTTCAAAATCAAAATCCTTTATTTTAAATGTCATTTAAAATTTATATCAATATTAAAGTTTCATGATTAAATTGAAGAAATTTAGTTTAATGCTAATTATGAAGCAATGTGACAACACGTAATCTAAGAGAGTCCTTGATATACCGGCATAAAAATGGCTTATACCGACTGGGCTAACTGAATGGTGTTTCTTTGTCTTAGGAAGTTGGGCTTTAAGCGGGCCTTAGCCCCCCAATGACGTGGAAGCACTCTTAGAAGATGTTAGTTCATAGCTCCTAAATGGATCATAAAACTAATGTTTATTCAATGAGATCATGAAGCCAAGGGAATTTAAATATTGCTCAAAATTTCTTACCTTCCATCAATAATGTGTCAGGCCCGGTGCACGACACAGAGATTAACCATGCAAAATACAATCGAGGAAGCATTTAAAAAGTTGCTAAAATTTTTCGCTTTGGCCTGACTTAGAAAACATACTTTCAAATACAGCGATATTCAAAATATTGGTATTACAACAACTGAAAACCAACAACAACAGATACAATAACAAATACAAGCATAGTATGACTCCCTAAGAGGGTACATCCCAATCCAGCAATAAAACACACATCCTCACATGGTATTTCCGGAGACTGCTCTACTACCTAATATAAATAATATAAATAATATACATAACTGGCACACTCTATCCACCTCCAGGGGTACCAGCAGCTGGGCCATCTCCACGACCAACTGAGAAACCTGGATAACCTGAAAAACACACAGGGAAACAAAACAATCCAGCCCTAGAGGGACATGGTGTCAAACCCCAGTAGGAGAGCAACATAAAACAACAAATAGATAGAGCAAGTTATAAATGCAATGCTATGCGTGAGAACAGGGAGCTCAAAGGATCCAAAGGACTGCATACAGCTGAATACCAGAACTGGGAGTGGTCACCGAATGTGTGAGAGAATGAGAGTAACCCAGGCGCTAGATCACACATGGTACCAACCATAAACAGATTACAGGGATGGCCGCAACTCATGTGAGAGAATGGGAGCTACCCAGGCGCTCAATCACACGAAATACCAGCACAAGATAGAACAGAAAGGCCACAACACATGTGAGAGAATGGAAGCTATCCAGGCGCTCAATCACACGCACCCTGTCAACAAGGATTAGCTCAACAACAAAGAACGACAAATCACAAGTTCTCACAGCAGGCTGCTCACATGGAATCACCAAGAATGAAGCGTACAACATGATATGCGTGTATGCATAATAACAGCTTGCAAGATAACATGCACAAACAGATGCAAGAAACAGTATAGGATTAACAGCATACACACTGCCCAACATAACAGCACACCTCAATCACACGAAATACCAGCACAAGATAGAACAGAAAGGCCACAACACATGTGAGAGAATGGAAGCTATCCAGGCGCTCAATCACACGCACCCTGTCAACAAGGATTAGCTCAACAACAAAGAACGACAAATCACAAGTTCTCACAGCAGGCTGCTCACATGGAATCACCAAGAATGAAGCGTACAACATGATATGCGTGTATGCATAATAACAGCTTGCAAGATAACATGCACAAACAGATGCAAGAAACAGTATAGGATTAACAGCATACACACTGCCCAACATAACAGCACACACTCATTTATACTCAAGTCCATCTCAAAGCTGTAAGTATAAGCTCACATCCGTACCTTAGCTTTCTGAGCTACAATTACCACAACAAAGTCCCGATAAACTCAAATCTGAAACCTACCAAACCAACAACAACGACAATACTCACAGACAGTATGCACAGAAACTCTAACTGGGAGCTACGAGCTCAACCAGCTCTATCCTACCCTTCGAGCACAACAGATAGCTCTAAACGAAGCGTAAGGTACAATATTATACTTACTCAAAGCACTACCTGAGAAGAAGAACCAAATCTTCCAGTCCGCGAACAACGATGCACTGTATCTCCTTCGTGTTCACTCTCCGAGCTAACACAAATCTTCGAAAGAGGTATAAGAAGAGACACCTTGGCAAGAGGAATCCAACGCTACCACTCTTGCTCCAATCTGAATCTTCTACCATCGGCAAGCGAAGAAGATAAGGTTCAGTGAACAGTAGCTAGGGTATCGCAACAGAGTAAGGATACGGGAAATATTTCTAAGTGTTGGGAAAGATATCGCGTTCGAATGGTCAAATTCCTCTATTAATAACTCAAATCTGGTGAACAGTAACCATCGAAAAATCTAGGTCCACAGTTGACACCAGCTCAGATCTGAGTACCACTCCAGATCTGATCTCTACGCCCAAAAACAGATTTGAACTTCCTTCGAAACAACGTCGCACAGAAGTGCACTATTCCACTTGACACGTCATCCCGCTAACACCAATTCTGCTATCGGTAAACGACACCGCATCGCAACTCAGCTCTGGATGACCAGATCTAACACTAACACTGACCAACGTCTACTGCTAACTCAAAACGACATCGCACTATCTTCCGGTCTAGATAACCCGAGATCGGTCCACATCAAACCCTCCAATCAGGCCGGTTCATACAGCGCTAATGTGACGCCCGAACCCAACGGGGCAACGAGAATTGGGGTAAATAAAAATTTTCGAATAAAAGAAGGGCTAAAAGATAATTCGCTATAGGCTGTATTTCCTATAACTTGAAAGAAACAAGACACAAGACAAATTCAAAGACCAGCAGGTACCTAATTTTCGCGCCAACTGCTAAATACATTTGCGGAAAACAATTTTCATTGATAATTGCAATTGCGATTTACAACAACTGATATTCTACGTAAATATACAATCATTGCTACTGATCTAATACAGTACAATCTAAATCAAAATGATACAATTGAGACACGGAAAACATAGGCCTTGGATAAACACAACCACCCAGCTGCTGGTTTCAAGTTTCACCTGCTGTTCTTCCATCAGTTGTCGCACCTGCACCATTTTAAAAGCTAGTGAGCCTAGAGGCTCAGCAAGTAAAACCTGGGTAGTAACAATTCAAATATACAGGTGGACATCTGTTCAATACATATGTTAAGGAACTTCAATAAACAATGTCATTTTCGTAAACAGTTCAATAAACATTCAATGGCAGAAACAGGGGATAATAGCCCAGCTTCTCATTAATTTAAATATCATTTTCAGTTGATCATGGCATATAAGTTCTATGTGGTCCGTGTTGCACTTTGATCAAAATGACTCCCGATATCAGTTTTAGCATATAGCTCATATGAAAGGGCAGTCGACATCTAGACAACTGCTCACCCTTCTCCTTGGTGACCTTCAACTATCTATGCCATAATCTAAAACAACTTTTATTCCTTAACAATCCTTTCTTTAAACATTCCTTGAATTTTCTGTAAATCATCGGGTTCCATCATTTTAAGCATTTGCTTCCCAATTTAAAACTTTACTGAGTATCGAATTAGAACCTTGAAATCGTAACAATGGAGAGAAACCAGTCAAAATGCAGGGACTAGTCGTAAGAAAATGGAACAGCACTTATGAAACAAAACAGCTCTCTGCTGTTCGCAATTATCGCTAAATTGAACCAGCTGGAATAAACAGAAACCAGCTGCAAGATCTTTTACTGAGACAATCGTATTTAAATGAAACGATGTCGTTGAAATGAATAACAGATAGAATAACAAGACTACCTGCTGATGTTTTATAACTTAAAGAAACGACGTCGTTAGCGCATCGATCAGTCGCAAGGAATACGCTAATCAACCAGTTGCAAGAAAGCGCTAACACACACATATATATATATATATAAATAGTACCAGTCGCAAGACTAATACCAGCTGAAATGAACAGTACTTAGAAACAAATAAAGCAACTGCTGAACTCTAACAAAGGAAATGCAGCTGCTGAATTTACAATAACAATGCAGCTGCTGATTCTTAACAAAAGAAACGCAACTGCTGGTTTTAACAAGGAAAGATGCAGCTGCTGATGAACAGTGCATCTGCTGGAATTTACGAAAGACACTTGTAATATCGAAACAATGATCGCGCTACCAGCCGTCGCCTATTAAACCAGACTTTATACTGATTCAACCAGCAACTACTGATTACACAATCATCAAACCCCGACATTACAGCAAAAAGGAAAAACATTCGTAATCATTATAACAATGCAGCTGCTGAATCTTAACAAGAGATACAGCTGCTGGAACATAACTCGACATTTGTAACATCAAAACAACAACTATGCCATCAGCCGTTGCCTATCAAACCATACTTTATAATGATTCAACCAGCAACTACCGATTACACAGTTATCAAATTCTGATATTATAGCTACTGCGAGAAGAACATTCATAACATTCTGGAAATAAATTCGAATCCTCAGCACATTTAAAACTTCATAAACTTTCTGGAAAACATACTGGAAGTATCATAAACATCAAAACATCATTTTCGAACCCATCTTTCTTTCCTTTTCATGTCTAAATCATTTCAAACATGAACTTTAAACATAACTTAAACATTCAGGCAAGCAGATCCGTAAAAACAACAATATATGCTTCAAATGGTGTAACAAAGGATCAGCTTTTACTTGCCTTAAACAAAGCTTTGCGACAACAGCTAATTCCTGCATAGATCCTCCCTTTGAGCAACGCACGAACTCTTCTGGAAATATTTTTGAAGACCACTTTAAGACTTTTCTTTGCAAATGATGAAAATCTTACTTTGAAAACAGGTTTTTATATGAAAGGGATTAGTGGCAAGCTACTTGTGAAATCACGCATGACACACTTATAATGTTTAGTAAAATTCCCTTCATATCATTTTAAATTTGTAAAGTACCAAACCTTTTCCAAAAGAAATCATTTCACCTCCTTAAAACATTTTTCAATCGATTTAGAACCAGCTCGTGCATCACTCTTTGGAGTCGTCTGCTGGTACCAGCCACAGCGCATCTTACCTGCTAACCTCAATAAATCAGCGGACAAATAACATTTAAAATTGCCAATTTGGCCCATGAGATTAATAAAATGCATAAATGTGGTCCTATGGATTTTGGGGCGTTACGACTCTACCCTCCTTATTGAAATTTCGTCCTCGAAATTTACGTACCAAATAAATATGGGTAAAGACTTAGCATGACAGCTTCTGTTTCCCACGTTGCTTCTCGCTCTGACTGGTTGGACCATTGTATCTTAACCATAGGAATGCTACGGTTTCTTAATCTTCTTATTTATCGGAGGAGAATTCTTTCTGGTCGCTCTTCATAGCTTAAATCTGGTGCTAACTGAATTGGCTCATAACTCAGCACATGCGAAGGATGGGGAATATATTTCCTCAAAGCTGATACGTGAAAAACATTGTGCACTGCTGACATTTTTGGAGGCAGTGCTAGTCGATAGGCGAGCGTTCCTACCTTCTCTAAAATCTCGTATGGTCCAATATACCTTGGACTCAACTTTCCTTTCTTTCCAAAACGCATAACTCCTTTCATTGGAGCTATTCTCAAAAATACCCGATCACCTATTTCAAAATTCAGTTCCCTTCTTCGATTATCTGCATAAATTTTCTGCCGACTTTGAGCAGCTTTCATTCTTTCTCTTATTCTTCTAACAGCTGCTGCTGTTTGTTCCACAACATCTGGTCCCAAACCAGCTCTTTCACCAACTTCATCCCAATGAAGTGGTGTTCTACACTTTCTGCCATACAAAGCTTCATATGGAGCCATTTGAATCGAAGCTTGGAAACTGTTATTGTAGGCAAACTCTAGCAGTGGCAAATTCGCATCCCAACCTACTGAAAATTCCACAATACAAGCTCTGAGCAAGTCTTCTAAAATTTGGATCACCCTTTCCGATTGCCCATCAGTTTGGGGGTGAAACGCAGTGCTGAACGTCAACTTTGTACCCATAGCCTTGTGTAGACTTTTCCAAAAGGCTGATGTAAACTTAGGATCTCTGTCTGATACAATAGAAATTGGAACACCATGTAGCCTCACTATTTCTTTAACATACAATTCTGCGTACCTGCTCACCTCATATGTTGTTTTAACTGGTAAGAAATGAGCAGAGTTAGTGATCCTATCAACTATAACCCAAATGGAGTTATATCCTTGTACTGTCCTTGGTAAACCAGTTACAAAATCCGTCGCTATACATTCCCACTTCCATTCGGGAATCGGCAGTGGCTTCAACAATCCAGCTGGTCGCTGATGTTCAGCCTTCACCAACTGACACGTTAAACATTCAGCTACAAATCTTGCAACATCCCTTGTCAGGCCTCGTGCTCACAACAGATAAATACATGCGGAAGCTATCAAAAAGTGGGTAAAATTTTTGCTTTTAGGCCCGACGGTTTTAAACTTATAATTTAAAATACGACAATACGTAAAATAAGTTTCCCAAATCATAAACATTCAACAACAAAGCATACATAAGTTCAACATGTATCAGACTCCCCTACGGTACAACAACAAAGCACAGGGCATCCCCCTGGCTAACTGATACATATATAAATATATGCTATACGCTACTGGGACACTCTAGCCACCTCCTGGGGCACCACCAGCTGGGTTAAACCCACGACCAGCTGTAGAACCTGGGTTTCCTGGAAACAACACAACAGAGAAACAAACCAAGCCCCGGAGGGACATGGGGTCAAACCCCAGTACGGAGAGAAACTATAAATCAGCAATAAGCAGCAAGAATAAAATGCAGATGCTATGCATGAGATGCTGGACAACAACCCAAAGACTCCAACCGGAAAGGAAGTCAAAGCACAGCTCGACTGAATCTGCAACAAATGGTGGCCACTGGGTGTGTTCCAAGTGTGGTAGCTAGCCACTCGCCAGGACACAACACCTGAATACCAGATGCATCCAACAACTCGGCCTGCTGTTGCCCAACCTATCAACTGTGGTAGTTAGCCACTCGGCGCATAGGGGCTAACATAACCCAGCAGGGAGATGAGAGTGCGGTATTGCCGCTCGCCCTCGCAACCTGGTAAGAAACAGAACAAGAACGACGCAACGATGGCAATGAAACTGGAATGAGATGCAAATACGTGTATGCACATGCTGGACAATAACAAGCATATCAACATACGCACGACAACAATACCAACAACATGTACACAACACATAACACACGGCCATCTCATAGATCGGCAGCCTCAACAGGCAAATAATCACATATCACGCAAAGCCATCTCACAATTCATCCAAGCCGTCACCTTGCTGAAATTTACAAGCTCAACCCGTAACTTAATTTCCTCAAAGAACAAAGCAACTCCCTGCCTGCACAAATCTGCCCAAAACACAATACACAGATTTTAGGGAAAGCAACCAAACTCACGGCCAACTCACTAATTCTCACTGCCAACTCCTCAAGAGCTCACGGCTGGAATTTAAACACTAAAACCAGCGCTTAAACTAACCCATACAACTTAACAGGAGGCTCACAAAAAGGCTAGGAACAAGATCCAAACTAAAAATCGAAAGGCTACCTGCAACGATGAAATTCGCACGCAAGAACAGCCACGTCGTGCTTTCGCTCCAGCCAACTATAGCTTCCAAAACGGGTACGAGATGAAATAGCTCTCCGAGAGGAGTTCAACGCTACCTCAAGCGTGAAAAACGGCAGCCGGAATCAACGGGGATCTATCGGAGAAGCTCACGGTAAATAGTGACAAGGGTTGAAGAAACAGAGAACGAAAATCGGGAAATATTTTCTAAGTACGGGATTTGGTGAAAAGAAACGAAGCCAACGCTTCTAATTATAGGCGCAAGAGTTCTGCTAATTTATTCCATCGACAAAACAGCTTTCAAATCTTCAAATAGTCAACAGATCTCTCAAAAACCAACGCAGGCGCTAAAACACACTAAAATCTCCAAAACGACGTCGCATTGCACTACCGGAAGAACTGCTTACTTCACCAAATCTACCCGCTATAACAGTCACGCGCCCACAACGGAAGAAAGCTACTTACGCAAGCAAATCTGCTATATAACGCAACGAGAGGAAAAGCACACGTCATCAAATCTGTTCGCTAAACCAGACTTTGTAAAACGACGGCGTAAAGGACTTCTCGCCACTACCAAATCTCTCAACAGAAACGCTTACGTCATCCAAACGACGACAACACACGCTGCTGACGTCATGAAATCTGTCGCCAGATTTCGCCCGAAATTCGAAAATCTCGAAATTTCCAGAATTGGTCCAAATGCAATTCTCAACTCGAAAATGCAACTCAAACAATCAAAAAGAAATCTGAATCACCAGAAATCACTAAAACCCGATTAATTCAACAATTAATCCTTAATCACAAATCCAGGTCTCACATCCCTCTTCATTCCTGGCCACCAATATAACTGCTGGAGGTCCTTGTACATTTTCGTACTTCCTGGATGTACTGAATACGGAGCTGTATGAGCTTCTTTCAAAAATTCAACTCTTAAATCATCTACTTGGGGTACCCAGATTCTGCCCAAATACCTCACAATTCCATCTTCTGAAAAATAGAGACTGCTGCCTATTTCTTTATCCTGCTGGACCCATTTCTTCAGTTGTTCATCTTGATGCTGACCTTCTCGAATTTGATTTAACAAATTTGATCTTACGGAGAGGTCTGCTAACATCATAGAATTGCTGCTGCTGGTTACTATCTCGAGTCCAAATATTTTAATTTCATTTGCCAACGACTGCTGAACAACCAGTTGAGACAATCCTACCGATTTTCTACTTAAAGCATCGGCCACCACATTTGCTTTTCCTGGGTGATAGCTGATTGTGCAATCATAATCTTTAACCAGCTCCAACCATCGCCTCTGCCTCATATTCAATTCTTTCTGGGTAAAGAAGTACTTCAAATTTTTGTGATCTGTAAAAATCTCACACTTCTCCCCATAGAGATAATGCCTCCATATCTTAAGGACAAAGACAGCAGCTGCTAATTCTAAGTCATGCGTTGGGTAATTTTTCTCATGGTCCTTCAGCTGTCTAGATGCGTATGAAATAACTTTACAATCCTGCATAACACACAGCTCCTAGTCCCAACTTTGATGCATCAGTATAAATTACAAATTTTTCTTGATCAGTTGGCATCGTCAATACAGGTGCTTCAATCAGCGCTTGCTTCAATTTGTCAAAACTGGTTTGACACTCTTCTGTCCAGTTATACTTCACTTGCTTTCTCGTTAGCGTAGTCAAGGGAAAAGCAATCTTCGAGAATCCTTGGATAAATCGCCGATAATATCCAGCTAAACCCAAGAAACTCCTTATCTCTGCGACATTCTTTGGTGCTGGCCAGTCGCGCCTGCTTCAACTTTAGCAGGGTCGACTTCTATTCCATCCTTAGAGATTATATGGCCTAAGAATGATACTTTCTCCATCCAGAAATCACATTTGCTGAATTTAGCAAACAACTTCTTATCTTTCAAAATCTGGAGTACGATTCTTAAATGTTAAACATGCTCCTGCTGGGTCTTAGAATACACTAAGATATCATCAATGAATACAACTACAAACTGGTCCAAAAATGGTTGAAAGACCCTATTCATTAAATCCATAAAAGCTGATGGAGCATTCGTAAGTCCAAAGGGCATAACCAAAAATTCATAATGGCCATACCTAGTTCTAAA
>KV007816.1:22641-61877 GCA_001598015.1 Dorcoceras hygrometricum
GCTTCAATCCTTCTACGAAGTGACTCAATTTCTCTTCTGGGTCACTTCCTATCAGTGGCACAAAATAGCACCCTCTTTCAAACTTCCGCACATACTCCTGTACGGTTAAACTCCCTTGTTTGAGGGTCAAACATTCCCTCTTCAATTCAGATCTCTTTCCCGCCGTGAAGTATTGCTCGTAGAATACTTGCTTGAAATCTGCCCAAGTGAGATTCAGCAGATCCACATACAACTTGGCTCCTTCCCACCAAATCATCGCATCTTCCCTTAACATATAGATAGCGCACCTTGGCCTATCTAAATCAGACAGTTGGAGGTACTCGAAAATAACCTCCATGGATTTAATCCAACTCTCTGCAACTAGTGGATCAGTAGTTCCACTAAATTCCTTAGGCTTCTGGCGCCTAAATTTCTCTTGGGGATCGTCATTACTAGGTCCCCTGCTGCTGGAATATTGACCATTGCCTCTGTTGTTATTCTGTTCTACCAGCATTCTTAACAATTGTTATCACTCTCAGTTTCTTCTAGAGGAATACTAGTTCTTCCTCGTCCTCTTCCTGACATTCTATATTCTATAGCCCATAATCCACCACATGCATAAATCAGAACATGCTAAATAATTTTAAAGACAATGCTCTGAAAATAAACTCACAACTTAGAAGAACAGACGATGAACTTTGATCCAGCTGATGGTGAGTGTGTTTATCTCAGGAACGTTGCTCTGATACCATGTTGTGACGCCCGAACCCAACAGGGCCACGAGAATTTGGGTAAATAAAAATTTTCGAATAAAAGAAGGGCTAAAAGATAATTCGCTATAGGCTGTATTTCCTATAACTTGAAAGAAACAAGACATAAGACAAATTCAAAGACCAGCAGGTACCTAATTTGCGCGCCAACTGCTAAAGACATTTGCGGAAAACAATTTTCATTGATAATTGCAATTGCGATTTACAACAACTGATATTCTACGTAAATATACAATCGTTGCTACTGATCTAATACAGTACAATCTAAATCAAAATGATACAACTGAGACACGGAAAACGTAGGCCTTGGATAAACACAACCACCCAGCTGCTGGTTTCAAGTTTCACCTGCTGTTCTTCCATCAGTTGTCGCACCTGCATCATTTTAAAAGCTAGTGAGCCTAGAGGCTCAGCAAGTAAAACCTGGGTAGTAACAATTCAAATATACAGGTGGACATCTGTTCAATACATATGTTAAGGAACTTCAATAAACAATGTCATTTTCGTAAACAGTTCAATAAACATTCAATGGCAGAAACAGGGGATAATAGCCCAGATTCTCATTAATTTCAATATCATTTTCAGTTGATCATGGCATATAAGTTCTATGTGGTCCGTGTTGCACTTTGATCAAAATGACTCCCGATATCAGTTTTAGCATATAGCTCATATGAAAGGGCAGTCGACATCTAGACAACTGCTCACCCTTCTCCTTGGTGACCTTCAACTATCTATGCCATAATCTAAAACAACTTTTATTCCTTAACAATCCTTTCTTTAAACATTCCTTGAAATTTCTGTAAATCATCGGGTTCCATCATTTTAAACATTTGCTTCCCATTTTAAAACTTTACTGAGTATCGAATTAGAACCTTGAAATCGTAACAATGGAGAGAAACCAGTCAAAATGCAGGGACCAGTCGTAAGAAAATGGAACAGCACTTATGAAACAAAACAGCTCTTTGCTGTTCGCAATTATCGCTAAATTGAACCAGCTGGAATAAACAGAAACCAGCTGCAAGATCTTTTACTGAGACAATCGTATTTAAATAAAACGATGTCGTTGAAATGAATAACAGATAGAATAACAAGACTACCTGCTGATGTTTTATAACTTAAAGAAACGACGTCGTTAGCGCATCGATCAGTCGCAAGGAATACGCTAATCAACCAGTTGCAAGAAAGCGCTAACACATATATATATATATATAAATAGTACCAGTCGCAAGAATAATACCAGCTGAAATGAACAGTACTTAGAAACGAATAAAGCAACTGCTGAACTCTAACAAAGGAAATGCAGCTGCTGAATTTACAATAACAATGCAGCTGCTGATTCTTAACAAAAGAAACGCAACTGCTGGTTTTAACAAGGAAAGATGCAGCTGCTGATGAACAGCATCTGCTGGAATTTACGAAAGACACTTGTAATATCGAAACAATGATCGCGCTACCATCCGTCGCCTATTAAACCAGACTTTATACTGATTCAACCAGAAACTACTGATTACACAATCATCAAACCCCGACATTACAGCAAAAAGGAAAAACATTCGTAATCATTATAACAATGCAGCTGCTGAATCTTAACAAGAGATACAGCTGCTGGAACATAACTCGACATTTGTAACATCAAAACAACAACTATGCCATCAGCCGTTGCCTATCAAACCATACTTTATAATGATTCAACCAGCAACTACCGATTACACAGTTATCAAATTCTGATATTACAGCTACTGCGAGAAGAACATTCATAACATTCTGGAAATAAATTCGAATCCTCAGCACATTTAAAACTTCATAAAATTTCTGGAAAACATACTGGAAGTATCATAAACATCAAAACATCATTTTCGAACCCATCGTTCTTTCCTTTTCATGTCTAAATCATTTCAAACATGAACTTTAAACATAATTTAAACATTCACGCCAGCAGATCCGTAAAAACAACAATATATGCTTCAAATGGTGTAACAAAGGATCAGCTTTTACTTGCCTTAAACAAAGCTTTGCGACAACAGCTAATTCCTGCAGAGATCCTCCCTTTGAGCAACGCACGAACTCTTCTGGAAATATTTTTGAAGAACACTTTAAGACTTTTCTTTGCAAATGATGAAAATCTTACTTTGAAAACAGGTTTTTATATGAAAGGGATTAGTGGCAAGCTACTTGTGAAATCAAGCATGACACACTTCTAAAGTTTAGTAAAATTCCCTTCATATCATTTTAAATTTGTAAAGTACCAAACATTTTCCAAAAGAAATCATTTCACCTCCTTAAAACATTTTTCAATCGATTTAGAACCAGCTCGTGCATCACTCTTTGGAGTCGTCTGCTGGTACCAGCCGCAACGCATCTTACCTGGTAACCTCAATAAATCAGCGGACACATAACATTTAAAATTGCCAATTTGGCCCATGAGATTAATAAAATGCATAAATGTGGTCCTATGGATTTTGGGGCGTTACAGCTAACAACTTACGCATCTTAAATCTGGTTTCCCCCAAATGACGGAGTTTCGCTACCCGCGCAGGATATCAATTAGCAAACTCAAAAATACTTTGCGACAACCAGATTTGACATCTAGCCTCGATTACAATCAAACAGCACCAAAGCCGAAGTCCCCAACCAGCACTTCTCAACTCTCCAAATCTGACTATTACCCCGCAGAGCTCTACCATTGTCCAAATCTGTTCTAAACACAATTTTACAGAGAAACCCGATACGCTCACCAAGCATACCAGCTCAAAGCTGGCCCGTCGCAAATCTGTTCACGCCAGATCTGGTCTATACCAAACCCGATTAATTAACTTAATTAATCCACAAATCTTTCGGGTCTCACATCTCTCCCCCACTGAAAATAATATTTCTTCCTCGCAATCGAAGAACAACTATAGAACTGAACAAAATCTCAACAAAATAACCAACAATGGAAATTCACGCTATGCACAAGACAACCAGCAACCTATAACACGCAACAAGAGGCTATTAACCAAGAGTTCAAGATAACTGGAAAACAACAGAAAGAAAACTAGCTACTGGAGTCAATGCAAGATCTACTCAAACAGATGAGGCCACTCACGTTGCATTTTCTCCTCTAACTCCCACGTAGATTCTTCCCTACCATGTTTGCTCCACTGGACCATCACTAAGGGAATGGTCTTGTTCCTGAGCTATTTCTCCTTCCTGTCCGAAATATGAAAGGGATATTCAACGTAGCTCAAAATTATATCCATCTCCACCTCGTCAGTTCTCAACACATGAGAAGGATCTAGCTCATAATTCCTCAACATAGACACATGAAACACATCATGCAATGAGGACAGATCTGGTGGCAAAAACAAACGATAAGCCAAAGGACCGATCCTCTCCACTATCTCATAAGGTCCAACATAACGAGGAGCTAACTTACCCTTGAGACCAAATCTCATAACACTTCTGAAAGGAGAAATTTCAAGAAAACCAGATCTACAACTTGAAATTATAGAGGCCTACGCCTACGGTTCGCGTAGCTAGATTGGAAATCTTGTGCAGCTTTCATACGCTGTCGAATCAGATCTACCTGATCTCTCATATGCTGCACAAATTCTGGAGAAGACAGCTGCTTCTCCCCAACTTCTTCCCAACACATTGGTGATCTGCACTTCCTAACATACAATGCCTCAAATGGTGCCATGTCAATCATCACATGGTAGCTGTTATTATAAGAAAACTCAACCAAAGATAACGAATCTTTCCAGCTACAACTGAAATCCATCACAATAGCTCTCAACATATCCTCCAAAGCCTGGATAGTCCTCTCAGATTGACCATCTGTGAGGACTAGAAATTGTAAGTATGATTTATTGGCTAATCAGATTTGGATTGGGATTAGCTATTTGAGTTTCTGAGTATCGGGTTTTCAGATTCTAGGACTTGGTGATTTTTTAGAATTTCAGTTTTGAGCGGGATCTGGATGTTCAGATCAGTCCCTCGCGTGGTTGTTCGAATTGCCACGAGCAGGGAGTGAAATGCTATCGTATTGTGTGTTCAGATTTGATGCTAGTGAGAGGAACCTGTTTAGTGGCGTGATCAGATGTCAACATTGGTCAACGGTACTGTGTAGATCGGTACGGTTTGATGATTTCAGATGTGATCAAGATCTGAGGAGCGTTAGCGGGATTTATTTTGAGAGCATGACCCCGATGCTACGTCGTTTTGATAAATAAGAGCGACGTCGTTTTGGTATCAGAAACGCGTGTTTGTTTGGAGATTACATCTGAGATAGCGTTGGTAGATGTGAGCGATAGATGAGGCCAAAATTGAGAGACTTCTGCCTTGGCAATGAGATCTGAACTTATCGGTGAATTGATTTCCATTATAGCTCAGACTTGGGGATTTTAAATTAATTGTCGATCAACACTTAGAGTATTCTCGAACCTGATATTCCTTATCTTCATCCCCGATAACCCTCGATTGCTACTATTCACCCGAACCCAATTTCCGTCAATTGCCATTGTTTTCTCCGCCGTTGGGAGCAAGACTGGTAGCGCTGAGCTCGTCTTCTCTAGGGCTTTCGATTGATACCAGTTTGGAGATCGGAGTCGCCAGATTCGAGGAGCGCGAAGTTGTTGCAGTTTTCGTGTGTCTTTGCGACTGTGGACCAGTAGTTCTTATGTTCTTTAACAGCTTTGGGTAAGTGATTCTTTACCGATTTAAGCTTCTTATGAGAGCTGAGTAGTGCTCCGAAGGAGTTAGGTAGATGAGTTATGCTATTGGGATTTAGAAATTAAGCTGTTTAATTTCATATTTGAGTTGATATTGAGGTATCTTGACAGATTTGAGCAGGTAGTGGCTTATTTTCAGTTTGTTGAGAAGTTGCTTGGGCAGTAGACTTGAGTTGGTTGCTGCGTCCCTATTTCTGTTGAGGTAGAAGCTGAATTGAGGTACGAATGGAGCTAGATTTTAGCAGCTTTGTTATCAGCTTTGGGATATTTCTTTCGTGTATTAGCTGCTGTGTTTTGTGTTGATCGTGTGCTGTTTCTATGATCATATCAGTTTATGCGTGAGAGTATATTCATTGATTTTTAAGCATGAGTCTGCTGTGCATTCACGTATACATATTGAGCCTGATTCTTTTGGAAGCTCAACCTCTTTGCACGTTATGATCGGTCGGCTGAGTCGTCGTGCCTAAAAGATCCAACGCTGTTTTGATGTGGTGGCCGACTGAATCGTCGTGCCTGAATACCACACTGCCTTGTGATGGTCGGCTAAGTCGTCGCACCAGAAGATCACTTGATGATGATGATTGATGAGATCTGCACAGCTGAGTCGTTGTGCTATGTTGCCTACCGATGATTCTTGGTAGCCCTTTTTCATGCATTGCACTATTGAGATATTGCATTTTCTGATATGATAGATGCTTTTATTGTTCTCTTCGTACTGAGGTTTGACCTCGTTTATTTCTTTTTCCTGTTTTGGGCTGCCTTGGACTGTATTGGCTTTGGCAGGTTCTTCAGGTATCCAGGCTGGACAGAGTGGAGCTTCAGTTGGTCGATCCCCTTTTTGATTTGAGTCCCAGTTGTATTGATATTTATATTGAGCTAGGCTGTGCCTCTATTTATGTTGGGGATCGTGTGTTGTATTGTTGTTTGAGTTTTGAGTTAAACTCTTATTTTGAGTATGAATGTATTTTGAATGTTATTGGATCAGGCCCATTGTCGAAAACTTTTAGCCCATATTTTTATGATGCTTCCACATATTTAATACTAATTGATGTATTAGCGCACCGGGCCTGAAATTATTGGTATCAGAGCTTAAACTGGGATAAGCTCGTTTCTTTTTTATCACACCTGAGTCTAGGCATGGAGTTTGAGTTTTGATTTTGACTGAATCTGTGATTGTGTGATTTGATTATTTGCCTCTGTGATTTATCTGCTTGTTTTCTTACCTCTGAGTCTTGGTAGATGCCGTCGAGGAGAGGTAGGAGTAGGATTGCTAGGCAGGTAGATGGGGAGTCTAGAGCCCCGGGAGTGATGAGGACGTTGAGCAACAGGAGATACCTTTGCGCCGATGTGCTAGACAGACAGAGGTGGATGATGTGACTCGACAGATTGGTGAAAGGGAGCTAGTGTTGGATAGGCTCCAGAGGATGAATCCCCCGACGTTTACTGGTGTCAAGGCTGGTCTGTTGGCGGAAGGCTGGCTTGAGCACATGGAAGAGTTGTTTGACACTGTAGAGTACTCGCATGAGAGTAGACTGAAGTTAGCAGTGTTGCAGTTGAGAGAGCATGCGCAACGCTGGTGGAAGGGTACTTCTCGTGTCATGAGAGAGACTGGAGTTTTGATTTCTTGGGAGAGCTTCTGTGCAGCTTTTCGACAAGAGTATACCCCTGAGTCTTTCTACAACAACCGTGAGAGGGAGTTCGACAATCTGAAGCAAGGGAACTTGAGGGTGGCCGAGTATGCCATGCAATTTTCTTCGCTTTTGTCGTATGTTCCCCATGTTGCGAACAAGGAGAGGACGAATAGGAACAAGTTTTTGAGAGGGTTGAGGCCCGAGTTGTTCCGGATGGTGTTAGCTGGTTCCCCTACGACGGATGCTGAGGCTGTGGATAGAGAAGTGGATATTGAGGAGAGTCTGATGGAGGTGCAGAATCAGGTTCAATTGACAGCTGGACGTAGTTTCAACCTGTACCGAAAGCGATGCCTTCTTTCCAATATCCTCAAGTGCCGCAACAGTCGAATCGTCAGAGGTTCAAGCCCCGAGGGAAACAGTTTAAGAAGCATTCTAACTCGAGTTCTACGGGTTTAGTGAGTTCCAGTGGTAGTGGCTCCGGAGGAGGAGTGACTTGTGGACAGTGTGGAGGTCGTCATATGACTTCGCAGTGTCGTGGAGTTCAGGGCCTTTGCCATAACTGTGGGCAGCCTGGACATTTTGCTCTAGTGTGTCCGGTTGGAGGACAGTCTTTGGGTCAGTCACAGCAAGGTTCAGCTGGTGGTTCTTCGCAGAGACCGCAACCTTTTGTTCAGTCCCAACGATCAGGTTTCCAACCTCGTGAACCATCTAGGTTTGGTGGACCTTTGAGACCTCAGTTTCCGGGACCGTAGCAGGCTCAGGTTAACGCCTTGACGAGTGAGCAAGCTGCTGATATGCCTGAGAGGATTATTACAGGTACTTGTGCTATCTTTTATTTTCCTGCACGAGTTTTGTTTGATACTGGAGCATCATACTCCTTTATTTCTGAGTTGTTTGTGTATGGGTGTGGGTTGAGTCCTTACGCACTGTGTGATGTTGTCTCTGTATCTACCCCTGCTGGCATGAGTTTGCTATCCCGTGAGGTGGTGTTGGATTGTGTTCTTAGGTTTGAGGAGCATGTGTTAGTGACTAATCTGATTGTTCTGGAGATTAGAGATTTTGACTGTATCTTGGGAATGGATGTGTTGTCCAGTTATAGAGCGACAGTGGATTGTTTTCATGGTGTAGTGAGATTTAGGCCTGAATTTGGAGAGTCCAGTTATAGAGCGACAGTGGATTGTTTTCATGGTGTAGTGAGATTTAGGCCTGAATTTGGAGATAAATGGGATTTCTACGGTTCTGATTCGCGACCTAAGATTCCTTTGGTGTCTGCCATGGAGATGTTTAGTCTGTTGTCGCTAGAGAATTCAGGGTTTATGATCTATGCCTTGGATGTTTCCCGAGTATCGCGAGTAGAGTTGAGCGATGTTCCGATTGCTCGAGAGTTTCCTGACGTGTTTCCGGATGAGATTCCTGGATTCCCTCCGAGACGATAGATGGACTTCACCATAGAGGTTGTGCTAGGAACAGCCCCGATTTCTAGAGCTCCGTATCGGTTGGCGCCAGCTGAGTTGAAGGAACTCAAAGAGAAGTTGCGTGATCTATTAGAGAAGGGATTTATTAGACTGAGTATGTCGCCCTGGGAAGCTCCGATTCTTTTTGTGAAGAAGAAGGATGGATCTATGAGGATGTGTGTGGATTTTTAGCAGTTGAACAAAGCGAAGATTAAGAACAAGTATCCGTTGCCGAGGATTGATGACTTGTTCGACCAGTTGCAGGGATCTGCTGTATACTCTAAGATTGATCTGAGGTCTGGTTATCATTAGTTGCGGATTAGAGACGCTGACGTGGCGAAGATGGCATTCCGGACTAGATATGGGCATTTGAGTTTTTGGTGATGCCATTTGGATTGACGAATGCTCCTGCTGTCTTCATGGAATTTCCGTGGATCCGAGTAAGGTCGAAGCAATTCTTAACTGGGAGCGACCTAGGAGTGTGACTGAGATCCGTAGTTTCTTGGGTTTAGCTGGATATTATAGGCGTTTTATTGAGAAGTTTTTTTCGATAGCTAGGCCAATGACTCAGTTGACCCAGAAATATAGGAATTTTGTTTGGACTGAAGAATGTGAGTCGAGTTTCCAGTTGCTTAAGGAGAAGTTGACTACTGCTCATGTGTTGGCTTTGCCCTCAGGTTCTGGAGGTTTTGTAGTTTGCTCTGATGCTTCTCTGAGTGGTTTGGGTTGTGTTCTGATGCAGAGCGGGTATGTGATAGCCTATGCGTCTCAACAGTTGAAGCCCCATGTGACGAGATACCCTGTTCATGATTTAGAGTTGGCTGCAATATTGTTTGCCTTGAAGATTTGGCGTCACTATTTGTATGGTGAACAATTTGTGGTGTACACCGACCACAAGAGTTTGAAGTATATCTTCACGCAGTCAGATTTGAATATGAGGCAACGCCGCTGGATGGAGTTGCTGAAGGATTTTGAATGTGAGATTGAGTATCAGCCTGGGCGGATGAATTCAGTGGCCGATGCTTTGAGTAGGAAAGCCCAACCTGCGATGTTGACGTCGATGAGTATATCCAAAGTTCATGAGGATTTGGGGACTTCTGGATGTCGTTTTCAGTCAAGTGATCAGTGCTTTGTGGTTTTTTATTTTCAGGTTGAGCCACAGATTGTAGCAAACATTAGAGCAGCGCAGAGGACTGATCCGTATGTTAATGAGTTGAAGATTAAGGCTCAGAATAGTCAGTTGGAGGATTTTTCTGTTGCTTCTGATGGATGCTTGAGATTTTGAGGTAGATTGGTGGTTCCGAATTTGATTGATTATGGAAGAGCTTTAAGGCGGCGATGGGTTCGAGATTGGCTATGAGTACAGCCTATCACCCACAGACAGATGGTCAATCTGAGAGGACTCAGATTTTGGAGGATATGCTGCGAGCAGTTGTATTGGATTTCAATGGTGGCTGGCAGGATTCCTTGTCCTTGGTCGAGTTCTCTTATAACAACAGCTACCAGGTGACTATTGGGATGCCCCCTTTTGAAGTGCTGTATGGTCGTAAGTGTAGATCGCCGATATGCTGGGAAGAGATTGGTGAGAAGCAGTTGTCTACTCTTGAGTTTGTGCAGCACATGAAAGATCAGATTGAGTTGATTCGAAGTAGGATGAAAGCTGCTCAAGATCGACATGCTAGCTATACTAACAAAAGACGCAGACCTTTGGAGTTTGAGGTTGGCGATCGAGTGTTTCTCAAAGTTTCTCCTTTCAAGAGTGTGATGAGATTCAGATTGAAGGGTAAATTGGCTCCTAGATTCGTTGGTCCCTTTGAGATTGTTGAGAGGATCGGACAGTTGGCCTATAGATTGAGGCTGCCTTTTGAGTTAGCAGCGATGCATGATGTGTTTCATGTGTCAATGTTGAGGAAATATGAGCAAGATCCTTCCCATATGTTGAGGATTGATGAAGTTGAGCTGGATTCTACCTTGAGCTATGTGGAATATCCAGTGCAGATTCTGGATAGGAAGGAGAAGAAGCTGAGGAATAAGGTTATTACGTTGGTGATGGTCCAATGGAGCAAACATGGTCGTGAGGAAGCTACCTGGGAGGTTGAAGAGAAGATGAGACATGAATGGCCTCATATATTTGAGCTTTGACAGTGGAGTTGTTTTGGTCAGTTCTATTGTTTTGTTGAGTCTGTTGTGTTTGCTTTTGATTTGAGGTTCTTTTAGCATTGAGTTATGCTGGGCGGTCTGGAATAGGTATATTAGGAATTGTGTCTAGTCTGTGTCGTGAATATGCCATCTGGTTGTTGTGATTGTTGATTTTTGGATCTGATGACGTAAGTGATTTCGAGGACGAAATTGATTTCTAGTGGGGGAGAATGTGAGGACTAGAAATTGTAAGTATGATTTATTGGCTAATCAGATTTGGATTGGGATTAGCTATTTGAGTTTCTAGTATCGGGTTTTAAGATTTGAGGACTTGGTGAATTTTCAGAATTTTAGTTTTGAGCGGATTTGGATGTTCAGATCTGTCCCTCGCGTGGTTGCTTGAATTTCCGCAAGCAGGGAGTGAAACGCTGTCGTATCGTGTGTTCAGATTTGACGCTAGTGAGAGGAACCTATTTAGTGGCGTGATCAGATGTCAACGTTGGTCAAAGTACTGTGAAGATCGGTGCGGTTCGATGATTTCAGATGTTATCAAGATCTGAGGAGCGTTAGCCGGGATCTGTTTTGAGAGCGTGACCCCGATGCTATGTCGTTTTGATAAGTAAGCGACGTCGTTTTGGTATCAGAAACGCGTGTTTGTTTGGAGATTAGATCTGAGATAGCATTGGCAGATGTGAGCGATAACTGAGGCCAGAATTGAGAGACTTCTGCCTTGGAAATGAGATCTGAAATTATCGGTGAATTGATTTCCATTGTAGCTCAGACTTGGGGATTTTAAATTAATTGTCGATCAACACTTAGAGTATTTTCGAACCTGATATTCCTTATATTCATCCTCGATAACCCTCGATTGCTATTGTTCACCCGAACCCTATTTCCGTCACTTTCCATTTTTTTTCGCCGCCGTTGGGAGCATGACTGGTAGTGCTGAGCTCATCTTCTATAGGTCTTTAGATTGAAACCAGTTTGGAGACTGGAGTCACCGGATTCGAGGAGCACGAATTTGTTGCAGTGTTTGTGCGTCTTCGCGACTGTGGACCAGTAATTCCTCTGTTCTTTAACAGGTTTAGGTAAGTGATTCTTTACCGATTTAAGCTTCTTATGAGAGCTGAGTAGTGCTCCGAAGGAGTTAGGTAGCTGAGTTATGCTACAGGGCTTTATAAATTAAGCTGTTTGAGTTCAGATTTGAGTTGATATTGAGGTACCTTGACAGATTTGAGCAGGTAGTGGCTTATGTTCAGTTTGTTGAGAAGTTTCTTGGGCAGTAGACATGAGTTGGTTGCTGCGCCCCTGTTTCAGTAAGATCTGTTGAGGTAGAATCTGAATTGAGGTACGAATTGAGCTAGATTTTAGCAGCCTTGTTATCAGCTTTGGGATATTTCTTTCTTGTATTAGCTGCTGTGTTTTGTGTTGATCGTGTGGTGTTTCTGTGCTCATATCGGTTTATGCGTGAGAGTATCTTCATTGATTTTTAAGCCTGAGTCTGCTATGCATTAACGCATACATATTGAGCCTGATTCTTTTGGAAGCTGAATCCCTTTGAACGTTGTGATCGGCCGGCTGAGTCGCCGTGCTTGAAAGGTCCAACATTGTTTTGATGTGGTGGCCGGCTGAGTCGTCGTGCCTGAGTACCACATTGCCTTGTGATGGTCGGCTGAGTCGTCGCATCTGAAGATCACTTGATGATGATGATTGATGAGATCTGCACAGCTGAGTCGTTGTGCTATGTTTGTTTACCGATGATTCTTGGTAGCCCTTTTTCATGCATTGCACGATTGAGATATTGAATTGTCTGATACGATAGATGATTTTTTTGTGCTCTTCGTACTGAGGTTTGACCTCGTTTATTTTTTCCCTGTTTTGGGCTGCCTTGGTCTGTATTGGCTTTGGCAGGTTCTTCAGGTAACCAGGCTGGAAAGAGTGGAGCTTAAGCTGGTCGATACCCTTTTTGATTTGAGTCCCAGTTGTATTGATATTTATATTGAGCTAGGGGATGTCCTGTGCCTCTATTTATGTTGGGTATCGTGTGTTGTATTGTTGTTTGAGTTTCGAGTTAAACTCTTATTTTGAGTATGAATGTATTTTGAATGTTATTGGATCAGGCCCATTGTCGAAAATTTTTAGCCCATATTTTTATGATACTTCCGCATATTTAATACTAATTGATGTATTAGCGCACGAGACCTGACACCATCGGTTTGGGGATGTGTGAGGACTAAAAATTGTTAATTGGTGGTTAATTAGCTAATCAGATCTGGGCTAGGATTAGCCAAGGATACGTTAACCATCGGATTTTCAGAAAGGATTTGGTTTTCCTGTTGGTGATATTCGGATTTGATGTAGAACAGATCAGATGTGAGGTGAACATCTTGGAGTCGATGAGCTATTAGGATTCCCGCGTGAGTGCTAGCGAGAATCGGATTTGAGATGCCCCTCATGTGTTTGAGAAAATTGCCTTCAGATGGAAGTGAAGCGATGTCATTTTGAGTATAAGTGATACGTCTCGTTTGGTGATATTCAGATTTGAGTAGCGAAATCTGTCCAGAGAGAGTGAGCATATGTGCGCGTATATTTGGAAAGTAAAGCATTGGTCAACGGTACTGTGTGGACCGGTCCGGTTCGACAGTTGGTGTAGACCGGTGCGGTTTAATGATATCAGATTTGACCAAATCTGGATGAGCGAGCGAGTCTTTGAAGTAAGATTTGTTGTTTGAGCGGGACCCCTATGCTACGTCATTTGCGGTAGCGCGACGTCGTTTGGTGATTGCGTGCTAGTAAAGTGTAGAGAGGTCGGATCTGAGTTAGCGCTAAGATCTGATGTAGCGCTGAGATCTGAATGCTGGATTCAGCTTTGACTTAAGTAGTTGACTTTCACTGTAGCTTTTACTGGGAGATTTAAATATAAGTGTCGATCAACACTTAGTCGATTTCCAACCCGATATTTTCTTACCTTCTTCCCGAGAGCTTCTGGAACCCTTACTGTTCATTCGAACTTTTCCCGTCGATCGCCGTTTGGAGCAAGATTGGTGGATCTGAGCTCGTCTTCCTTAGGGCTTTCGATTTATACCAGTTTGGATACTTGAATCGACGATTTGAGGGAGCACGAAGTAGTTTCAGAGTTCGATATATTCGTGATTGTTGACCAGTGGTTCTTTCGTTCCTGAGCAGCTTTGGGTAATTGATTTCATACTGATCTAAGCTTCGATTTAGAGCTGGATAGTGCTCTGTTGAATTGAGGTAGCTATTTTAGGCTACGCGGCTTTAGGCTATAAGTTGTATAAGCTTAGATATGAGCTGGTTGCTAGATATCTTGACAAATTTGAGCTCTGGGTTGTTGCGAGCAGTTCTGTTGAGTTTCGCCGTGAGCTGGTGAGGCAGAGGGATTTAGCGGGCTGTTGGTGCTGAGCTCTTGTTCCTGTAAGATCTGTAGAGGTAGAAGCTGAGATTTGAGGTACGGATTTGAGCTTATTTAAACAACTTTGGCATAAGCATGAGATATTTCAAGTGTGATCTGAATGCTGTGAATGAGTGATTACGTGAACGGATTTGACTTGGCTGTTATGTGAATTATATGTTCTGTATCACATATGAATTATGTATGTTATGATCGGATTTTGACTGGCATTCACGCATACATATTGAGCCTGATATTTGATTGATGACTTGAATCGAGCTAGCGTTGTGATCAGTCGGCTGAGTTGTCGTGCCTGAAAGATCCAATGCTATCATCGAGGAGGTGGCCGGCTGAGTTGTTGGGCCTGAATACCACTGAACTGTGATGGTCGACGGACCTGAAGAGCAAGAATCGATTATTTCCACCGACTGATTGGTTGTGCGTGGTGTTTGAGTCTCAATTGAGATTTGATTGCCAGCTGAGTTGTTGTTGTGAGGATTTAGATTCGATAATTGGTGATTAATCGGATTTGGTTAAGGATTAGTCACGGTAGACGTAATTATCGAATTTCAGACTTGAGGATTTTGGTCAAATCTGGTTGGTGATTCAGATTTGACGAAGAGCTGTTCATCTATGAGTCGCTGGTTTCTGTCGGGTGAATCTGCGTTGAATTTGGAGTTGTTTTGGAGTTTTTACATCGTGATCTGATTCCAGTAAGAATCCAGATTTGAGGTCTATCGCTGGAAGAAGATAAGTTTTTAGAATTCTTGCGTCGGAATCAGCGAGAATCAGATTTGAGGTATACTGGAGGTTCAGATCAGAGAGAGAGCAGATTCGAGTATTCAGATGTGAAGCTAGCGAGAGGAATCGGTTAGCGGGTGAATGCTAGTATGAGAGTCAACGAAGAGAGGACACGTGTTATTCAACGTTTCTAGGTTGATCGGTGTTGTTAGCGTTATTCAGATCCGAGTGAGCACGAGCAGAGATGAGCGCTGGGATTTGTTTCAGATTTGAGGTAGTGTGACGCCGTTTTGTTTAGTTGTGCGCGTAGCTTTGAGAATTCATTTGAGTTAGCGCATTATCCAGATTCGAGGACTTGCGCTAAAAATTCAGATTTGAGTTAGCGCAGGATCCAGATTCGAGGACTTGTGCCTTAGCGTTAGGATCTGTTGCTGAGATCTGAATAGGTCGATGATTGAATTTCACTGTAGACTTTGACTCGAGGATTTAAATACAAGTGTTGATTAACACATAGAGTATTTTCGACCCCAATATTTCCTATCATCTTCTTTGAAACCCTCGATAGTTACTGTTAACTGAACCCTTCTCCATTAGATTGCCGTAGATTTCCATCGTTGTTTAGAGCGAGACTGCTGGCGCTGGGTTCGTCTTGCATAGCTCTTTCGATTTTTATCAGTCTGGAGTTGTAGATCGACGCCTAGGTGGAGCACGAAGGATTTGCAATGTTCGTGAATTTCCACGACAGTGAACCCAAGAGTTCTTCAGTTCTTCTGAGCTTCTGGGTAAGTGATTCCTTGCCGTTTAAACTTAGGTTTAGCTGTTAGAACCTTTGCTTAGTGGTCGAGCCAGATTTGAGTTCTTGACCGTAGGCAGTGAGCTATAGGAGTTCAGATTTGAGCTAAGTTATGAGATTCCTTTACAGATTTGAACTATCAGGCCACGTGCGCTAATACTTCAATTAGTCACAAATATGCAGAAGCATCATAAAAATATGTGCTAAAATTTTTCGAATATAGGCCTGATCCAATATCATTCAAAATACATTCATACTCAAAATAAGAGTTTGAATCAAAACTCAAACATCACACAATAAAACAAGTAGTCAATCAACTACAGATACCCGAATAAATAAGGCACAGGACATCCCCTGGCTCAATATAATATATCAATACAACTGGGCCTCGAATCAAAAAGAGGATCGACCAGCTGAAGCTCCACTCTTTACAGCCTGGTTACCTGAAAAACCTATAATGACCAACACCGACCATAACAGGGAAAATAAACGAGGTCAAACCTCAGTACGAAGAGCACAATAACAGCATCTATCATATCAGACAATGCAATATCTCAATCATGCACTGCATGAACAGGGCTACCAAGAATCATTGGTAGACAAAAGCACAACGACTCAGCTGCGCATATCTCATCAATCATCATTATCTTGTGATCATCAGGTACGACGACTCAGCCGACCATCACAAGGCAGTGTGGTATTCAGGCACGACGATTCAGCCGACCACCACATCAAAAACAGCGTTGGACCTTTCAGGCACGACGACTCAGCCGGCCGATCACAACATACAAATGAATCCAGCTCTCAAAGGAATCAGGCTCAATATGTATGGGTGAATGCACAGCAGACTCATGATGAAAATCATACATATATTTCATGCATAGAACAGATATGAGCACAGAAACAGCACACAATCAAAACCAAACACAACAGCTAATACACGAAAGAAATATCCCAAAGCTAATAACAAAGCTGCTAAAATCTAGCTCAATTCGTACCTCAATTTAGCTTCTACCTCAACAGATTTTACAAATACAAGGACGCAGCAATCAACTCAAGTATACTTCCCTAGTATCTTCACGACGAACTCAACAGAAGCCACTACCTGCTCAAATCTGTCAAGATATCTCAATTTCAACTCAAATCTGAACTCATACATCTTAAATTCTAAAGCCTCGTAGCTCACTCAGCTACCTCACTCTAAAGAGCACTACTCAGCTCTCGTATGAAGCTTAAATCGGTAAAGAATCACTTACCCAAATCTGCTAAAGAACAGAAAAAACTACAGTTCAACAATCACGAGGACACACGAACACTACAACAACTTCGCGATCCTCAATTCCGATGACTCCAGTCTCCAAACTGGTTTCAATTGAACACTCTAGAGACGACGAGCTCAGCTCTACCAATCTTGCTCCAAACGGTGGCGTACAACGACGACAATCGATGGAAATAGGGTTCGGATGAACAGTACTAATCGAGGGTTATCGGGATGAAGATAAGAAATATCAGGTGCGAAAAATACTCTAAGTGTTGATCGAAACTTAATTTAAAATCTCCAAGTCTGAGCTACAATGAAAATCAATCACCGACAAGATTCAGATCCCATCGATAAGACAGAAGCCCCTCAACTCTGGCCTCAACTCTCACTCACATCTGGCTACGCTAACTAAGATCTACTCTCCAAGCAAACACACGTTCTAATCAAAACGGTGTCGCGCTACTTAACCAAACGATGTAGCATCGGGGTCCCGCTCTCACAATAGATCCCGCTAACACACATCCAGACTTGACCAAATAGACGCTCTCATCTGTTCACGCCCACTAACAGATCCCTCTAACTAGCGTCAAATCTGAAAGCACGATACGACATCACATTACCTCTTGCAACGCCAAATATGACTACCACCTCAACGACAATGTTTCGCTCCCTGCTCGTGGCAATTCACGCAAACAATGCGAGGGATAGATCTGAACATCCAGATCCCGCTCAAATCTGAAATTCTGAAAAATCACCAAGTCCTCAATTATGGAAACCTGATAATCAGAAACTCAATTAGCTAATCCTAATCCAAATATGATCAGCTAATAAATCGTACTTAACAATTTCTAGTCCTCACATGAACTCCCAGGCAATTCCTGCTGTGGTTGCCGAGACCAGCGAGGAATAAGACTTGAGCAGGCTGAGGTTTCCGTGCCCTGGTGAGTTCTGTTGAGGTAGAATTCGATATTTTACGTACAAATTGAGCTTCTGTTAACAGCTTTGGGCATAAGCGTGTGATTATTTTGAGTCATGAATTGTGTTTTGTGAATTCTGTGCTTTACGTGGATAGATTTGGCTCACTTGTTGATTAATATGTTTTGTTTATGTTAATTATTCATGCTTAAATCAGATTTGAATTTATTGGCATTCATGCATACATCTTGAGCCTGAGATTTGATTGATTACCAATTGAGAGCCACATTGTGACCGGCCGGGAGATGTGTCGCGCCTGAAAGGTACAATGCTATCATCGGAGTGGTGACCGACTGATTTGTCATGTCTGAATATCATCGAGCTATGATGGTTAATTTGAGTGGCCAGACCTGAACATCATGAACCGATGATTTCCACCGGCTGATTGGCTGTGCGTGGTATAGAGGCTGACCTGATTTTTCAGCTGACTCATTGGCCTAGATTACCGATTCTTTGACCGCCCACATGCATTCATGACTTAGAATGCTGCATGTTTATGATTTGTTGTTTACTTAGTGCTCTTCGTATTGAGGTTTGACCTCGTATCTCTTTTTCTGCTTTTGTGTTCTTTGGGTCTGTGTTGCCCACTGCAGGAGTCGCAGGTAATCTGGCTGGACAGAGTGGAGCTTCAGCTAGTAGATACCCACTAGGTTGAGTCCCAGTTTATTTGTATTATGTATCGAACCAGGGGATGCCCTGAGTTTCTATGTATTCTGGGGATCTGTGATTTGAGTTTATTTTGACTACCTATTGTGATGTGGATTTGAGTAAATCATATTTGAGTAGGAATATTTTGAATGACTGTTTTATTGTTCAGGCCCAAACATTTAAAAAATTTTTGTTAAGCCCTATTTTTATGCTTCCGTGATTAAGTGCTTAATTGTATTGTTAATCCTTGTTGATTAGCACGTGGCCTGATATTTTTGGTATCAGAGCTTAAACTGGGATAAGCTCATTTCTTTTCTATGACACTCGAGTCTAGGAACAGAGTTTAGATTTTATTTTGATTGACTCTGTGGCTTATGTGATTATATTACATGTCTCTGAGATTATCTGTTGTTAGTCCTTACCCTGAGTGTCTTTTAAAGATGCCGTCAAGGAGAGGTAGAGGTAGGATTTCTAGATGTACCGATGAGGAGTCTAGGGCCTCGGAGAGTGACGAGGATGTTCAGCAGAGTATACCTTTGCGCCATAGAGAGAGACAGGAAGAGGTGGAGGATGTGACGAGACAGATAGGTGAGATGGATCTAGTTGTGGCTAGTTTCCAGATAACTAATCCCCCTACGTTCACTGGCGCCGAGGGTGGTCTTTCGGCTGAAGGCTGGTTGGAGCACATGGAGGAATTGTTCGACACTTTGGAGTACACCGCAGAGCGGAGATTGAAGTTGGCCATTTTGCAGTTGAGGGAGCATGCTCAACGTTGGTTGAAGGGTACTTCCAGAGTGATGAGAGAGACTGGAGTTCTAGTTTCTTGGGAGAGCTTCTGTGCCACGTTTCGACAGGAGTATACCCCAGAGTCGTACTTCAACAACCGTGAAACGGGAGTTTGACAACCTGAAGCAAGGGAATTTGAAGGTTGATGAGTATGCCAGACAGTTTTCTTCACTTCTAGCGTATGTCCCTCACGTTGCTAGCCAGGAGCTAACGAATAGGAACAAGTTTATTAAGGGATTGAAGCCAGAGTTGTTTCAGTTGGTGTTTGCTGGAGCCCCACCGACGTATGCTGAGGCTGTGAATCGAGCAGTTGATATTGAGGAAATTTTGTTGGATGCGCCGACGTAGGTTCCGATGACAGTTGGACGAGGTTACTTTCCTGCGCCTGAAGGGATGCATACTTCGCAATCTCCTCAGACTTCCCAAAAATCGAACCGTCAGAGGTTTAGGCCTCGTGGGAAGCAGTTTAAGAGAAAGTCGAATTCTAGTTCCTCTGGTTCTGTGAGCTCTGGTGGCAGTGGTTCAGGAGGAGTGTCTTGTGGACAGTGCGGTGGTAAGCACATGAATTCGCAGTGCCATGGAGTTCAGGGGACTTGCCACAACTGTGGGGCAGCCTGGACACTTTCTGAGAGTGTGTCCTTTGTTGAGTGGACAGTCTTCGATTCCGTCACAGCAAGCGGCTGGTGGTTCTTCGCAGAGGCCGCAACTTCCTGCCCCGACCCAACGATCTGGATTCCAATCTTGTGACCGTCTAGGTTTGGAGGACCTTCGAGACCTCAGTTTTTGAGACCGCAGTAGGCCCAGGTGAATGCCTTGTCGAGGGAGCAGGCTGATGAGATACCTATGCTCTATCTTTGATTTTCTGCGAGAGTTTTATTTGATACAGGAGCATCGCACTCCTTTGTTTCTGCATGGTTTGTGCATGAGTGTGGGTTGAGAGTTACCCCACTGTGTGATGTTGTGTCTGTGTCTACTCCTGCTGGTGTGTGTTTGATGTCCCGTGAGATTGTGGTGGACTGTGTGATCCGGTTTGATCAGAATGTAGTAGTGGCAAATTTCATCTCTTTGGAGATGAGGGATATTGATTGTATTTTGGGAATGGATGTGTTGTCCAGCTATAAGGCTACCGTTGATTGTTTCCATGTGTGGTGAGATTTCGCCCCGAGTCGGGTGAGAAGTGGGATTTCTACGGTGCTGATTCGCGCTCAAAGATTACACTTGTGTCTGTCATGGAATTGTTTAGTCTGTTATCGCTGGGTAACGCTGGATTTATGATCTATGCGCCAATGTTTCCCAAGAATCGCGATTGGAGTTGAGCGATATTCCAATTGTCCGAGAATTCTCAGACGTGTTTCTAGATGAAATTCCTGGATTACCTCTGAGACGAGAGATCCATTTCAGCATAGAGTTGGTGCCAGGGACAGCCCCAATTTCTAGACCTCCGTATCGATTAGCGCCAGCTGAGTTGAAAGAACTCAAGGATCAGTTGAGAGATCTTCTTGAGAAAGTCTTCATCAGACCGATTATGTCGCCTTGGGGAGCTTTGATTCTGTTTGTGAAGAAGAAAGATGGATCTATGAGGATGTGTGTAGATTTTTTGCAGTTGAACAAAGCGACGGTGAAGAACAAGTATCCTTTACCGAGGATTGATGATTTGTTTGACCAGTTGCAAGGATCGGCCGTATACTCGAAGATTGATTTACGCTCTGGCTATCACCAGCTGCGAATTAGAGACGCTGATGTAGCAAAGACAGCTTTTCGGACCAGATACGGGCATTATGAGTTTCTTGTGATGCCATTTGGGTTGACGAATGTCCTGCTGTTTTCATGGATTTGATGAATCGCGTCTTCAGCGAGTATATCGATCGATTCGTGATTGCCTTCAAAGATGACATCTTGGTGTATTCGAGGAGTTTCAGAGAGCATAAGGAGCACCTGAGATTGGTATTGCAGAAGTTGAGAGACTCGCAGTTGTTTGCTAAGTTCAGTAATTGTGAATTTTGGCTGGATAGAGTAATCTTTTTGGGTCATGTCATTTCCACTCAAGGAATTTCAGTGTATCCTAGTAAGGTCAAAGCAGTTCTTAACTGGGAGAGACCTAGGAATGTTTCTGAGATCCGTAGTTTCTTGGGTTTGGCCGGCTATTATAGGCGTTTTATCGAGAAGTTCTCTTTGATAGCAAGGCCGATGACACAGTTGACCCAGAAGGATAGGAAGTTTGTTTGGACAGATGAATGTGAATCGAGTTTCCAGACACTTAAGGAGAAGTTGACTACTGCTCCTATGTTGGCTTTACCATCCGGATCGAGAGGCTTTGTTGTTTTCTCCGATGCTTCTCTAAGTGGTTTAGGGTGTGTTCTGATGCAGAACGGGTATGTGATTGCGTATGCATCTCGACAGTTGAAGCCCAATGAGACGAGATACCCCGTTCACGATTTGGAATTGGCAGCGATTGTTTTTTCCCTGAAGATTTGGCGTCATTATTTGTATGGTGAGGAGTTTGTGGTGTACACCGACCACAAGAGTTTGAAGTATATCTTACTCAGTCTGATCTGAATATGAGACAACGTCGGTGGATGGAGTTACTCAAGGATTTTGATTGCGAGATACAGTATCAGCTTGGGCGGATGAACTTAGTAGCTGATGCTTTGAGTAGGAAAGTCTAGCCTGTGATGCTAACATCTTTGATTATCTCGAGAATCCACGAGCAGTTGGGTACTTTTGGTTGGCCATTCCAGCCGAGTGATCAGTATTTCGTAGTTTCTTCTATTCAGGTTGAACCAAAGATCATGATTGACATCAAAGAGGCACAGAGGACTGATCCTTATATCCATGAATTGAAGATTAAGGCTCAGAATGGTCAGTCTGAGGATTTTACTGTTGCTTATTATGGGTGTTTGAGATTTCGAGGAAGATTGGTGGTTCCTAACCTGATTGATTTGAAGGAGACTATTATGAATGAAGCGCATTGTAGTCGATACAGTGTGCATCTGGGTGATAGACAGATGTACCATGGCTAGAAGTCTCATTACTGGTGGGAAGGCATGAAGAGAGACATTTCTGGTTTCATTGCTCGATGTTTCAACTGTCAGCAGGTCAAGACCGAAAGGATAAGACCTGGTGGATTGTTGCAAAGTTTAGAAGTGCCTCAGTGGAATTGGGAGCACATTGCCATGGACTTTGTGACACATTTACCTCGATCAAGTAGAGGATGCGATGTGATTTGGGTGGTGGTTGATAGACTCTCGAAGTCAGCTCATTTTATTCCCCATGATGTGAGGTGTTCGATGATGAAAATGGCGAAACTGTACATCGACCATGTGATTAGGTTGCATGGAGTGCCTGTTTCGATAGTGTCCGATAGAGATCCAAGATTCACATCTCGATTTTGAAAGTGTTTGCAAGCAGCTATGGGTTCGAGATTGGCTATGAGTACCGCTTATCACCCTCAGACAGATGGCCAATCTGAGAGGACCATTCAAACTTTAGAAGATATGCTGCGAGCAATTGTGATGGTTTCAGTGGTGGCTGGCAGGATTCTTTATCATTGGTTGAGTTTTCTTATAACAACAGCTACCAAGTGACTATCGGGATGGATCCATTTGAAGCGTTGTATGGTCGCAAGTGTAGATCCCCGATCAGTTGGGAAGAAGTTGGTGAGAAACAGATTTCGACCCCTGAAGCATATGAGTGATAAGATTTTGTTGATTCGGATTAGAATGAAAGATGCACAAGATATATTCACTAGCTATGCTAATAAAAGGCATAGGCCTTTTGAATTTGAAGTTGGCGATCGAGTATTTCTCAAGATTTCTCCTTTAAAAAGTGTTATGAGGTTCAGATTCAAGGGTAAATTAGCTCCTACATTTGTTGGTCCCTCTGAGATTGTTGAGAGGATTGGACAAGTGGCTTATAGATTGCAGCTGTCTGATGAGTTAGCAGCGATACATGATGTTTTTCATGTGTCAATGTTGAGGAAATATGAGCCAAATCCGTCCCATGTGTTGAGAACTGATGAAGTGGAGCTGGATCAGACCTTGAGTTACGTTGAATATCCAGTGCAGATTTTGGATAGAAAGGAGAAGCAGTTGAGGAATAAGATATTTTCGTTGGTGATGGTCCAATGGTGTAAGCATGACCGAGAGGAAGCTACCTGGGAAGTGGAAGAGAAGATGAGACAAGAGTGGCCTCATCTGTTTGAGCTTTGACAGTGGATTTGTGTTGGTAGTTTTAGTGTTTTGCTGATTCTACCATGTGTTTGCCTTTGATTTCGAGGACAAAATCTCTTAAGGTGAGGAGAATGTGAGGATTGAGATTCGATAATTGGTGATTAATCGGATTTGGTTAAGGATTAGTCACGGTAGACGTGATTATTGAATTTCGGACTTGAGGATTTTGGTCAAATCTGGTTGGTGATTTTCAGATTTGACGAAGAGCTGTTCAACTATGAGTCGATGGTTTCTATCCGATGAAATCTGCGTTGAATTTGGAGTTGTTTTGGAGTTTTTCCATCGGGATATGATTCCAGTAAGAATCCAGATTTGAGGTCTATCGCTGGAAGAAGATAAGATTTCAGAATTCTTGCGCGGGAATCAGCGAGAATCAGATTTGAGGTATACTTGAGGTTCAGATCTAAGAGAGAGAGCATATTCGAGTATTCAGATGTGAAGCTAGCTAGAGGAATCGATTAGCGGGTAAATGCTAGTATGGGAGTCAACAAGGAGAAGACACGTATTATTCAACATTGCTGGGTTGACCAGTGTTGTTAGTGTTATTCAGATACGAGTGAGCACGAGCAGAGATGAGCGCTGGGATCTGTTTCAAATGTGAGGCAGTGCGACGCCGTTTTGTTTAGTTGTGCGTACCGTTGAGAATTTTCAGATTTGAGTTAGCGCAAGATCCAGATTTGAGGACTTGTGCCTTAGCGTTAGGATCTGTTGCTGAGATCTGAATAGGTCGGTGATTGAATTTTTCTGCAGACTTTGACTCGAGGATTTAAATACAAGTGTTGATTAACACTTAGAGTATTTCGACCCCGATATTTCCTATCGTCTTCTTTGAAACCCTCGATAGTTACTGTTCACCGAACCATTTTCCGTTAGATTGCCGTCGATTTCTGCCGTTGTTTAGAGCGAGACTGTTGGAGCTGGGTTCATCTTGCATAGCTCTTTCTATTGATACCAGTCTGGAGTTGTAGATCGACGCATAGTAGGAGCACGAAGGATTTGCAGTGTTCGTGAATTTCAGCGACAGTGAACCCAAGAGTTCTTCAGTTCTTCTGATCTTTTGGGTAAGTGATTCCTTGCCATTTAAGTATAGGTTTAGCTGTTAGAACCTTTGCTTAGTGGTCGAGCCAGATTTGAGTTCTTGACCCTAGGCAGTGAGCTATAGGAGTTCAGATTTGAGCTAAGTTATGAGATTCCTTTACAGATTTGAACTCCCAGGAAATTCCTGTTGTGGTTGCCGAGACCAGCGAGGAAGCAGACTTGAGCAGGCTGAGGTTGCCGTGCCCTGGTGAGATATGTTGAGGTAGAATTCGATATTTGAGGTACGAATTGAGCTTATGTTAACAGCTTTGGGCATAAGAGTGTGAGTTTTTTGAGTCATGAATTGTGTTCTGTGAATTCTATGCTTTACGTGGATAGATTTGGCTCACTGGTTGATTTATATGTTCAGTTTACGTTAATTATGCATGCTTAAATCAGATTTGAATTTAATGGTATTCATGCATTCATCTTGAGCCTGAGATTTGATTGATTACCGATTGAGAGCCACATTGTGACCGGCCGACAGATGTGTCGCGTCTGAAAGGCACAATGCTATCATCGGAGTGATGACCGACTGATTCTTCGTGTCTAAATACCACCGAGCTGTGATGGTTAATTTGAGTGGCCAGACCTGAATATCACGGACCGATGATTTCAATCGGCTGATTGGCTGTGCGTGGTATAGAGGCTCACCTGATTTGCCAGCTGACTCGTTGGCCTAGATTACCGAATCTTTGACCTCCCACATGCATTCATGACTTAGAATACTGCATGTTTATGATTTGATGTTTACTTAGTGCTCTTCGTATTGAGGATTGACCTCATATCTCTTTTCCTTCTTTTGTGTTCTTTGGGTCTTGTTGCCCACTGAAGGAGTCGCAGGTAATCTGGCTGGATAGAGTGGAGCTTCAGCTAGTAGATCCCCACTAGGTTGAGTCCCAGTTTATTTGTATTATGTATCGAACTAGGGGATGCCCTGAGTTTCTATGTATTTTGGGGATCTGTGATTTGAGTTTATTTTGACTACGTATTGTGATGTGGATTTGAGTAAATCCTATTTTGAGTGTGAATATTTTGAATGACTGTTTTATTGTTCTGGCCCAAACATTTAAAAAAAAAATTTAAGCCTTATTTTTATGCTTCCGTGATTATGTGCTTAATTGTATTGTTAATCATTGTTGAGTAGCACGGGGCCTGATAGTTGGCCTTGATGACCGATATTTAACCTCATGCATCTCATAACTTGCAATATTGCATGTTTATGAATTGTTGTTTTATGAGTGCTCTTCGTACTGAGGTTTGACCTCGTTTCTTTTCCCTATTTTTGGGCTGCTTTGGTCTGTGTTGACCTTTGCAGGATTGTCAGGTAATCCAGCTGGACAGAGTGGAGCGTCATCTGGTAGATCCCCATGTTGAGTCTCAGTTATTTATATTATGTATTGAACCTGGGAATTCCCTGCGTGACCTTGTATTTGGGGATCTAGATTTGTATTTACCCGTATTCGATGCATGCTTATTTGTGTGTTGATGTTTGAAGTATTCTTGAGTTAAAAATCCTTATTTTAAGTATTCTTGTACTTTGAAGAAACAATTTTCCGTTCAGGCCAAACAAAAATTTTTTAGCCCTGATTTCATGTTTCCGCATATTTGAGATTAATTGAATAATTAATCTGTAGTTAGCACACCGGGCCTGACATTTTGGTATCAGAGCTTGAACTGGGATAAGCTCGATTTCTTTTTAATCACACTTGAGTCTAGGCACAGAGTTTGAGCTTTCGTTTCTGATTGACTCTGTGACTTCTGTGATTTCTGTGATGATATCTGCCTCTGTGATTATCTTCTTGTGAGTTCTTACCTTGAGTTTTGATAGATGCCGTCGAGGAGAGGTAGGAGTAGAATCGCTAGGTAGACTGGTGAGGAGTCTAGGGCTCCAGGGAGTGATGAGGATGTTGAGCAGCAGAGTATACATTTGCGTCGTCATGCTAGACAGGCAGAGGTAGATGATGTGACTAGACAGATTGGCGAGATGGAGCTAGTTCTGGCTAGGTTCCAACGGACTAATCCCCCATTCACTGGCGCCAAGGGTTGTTTGATGGATTAAGGCTGGTTGGAACATCTGGTGGAATTGTTTGACGCGATAGAGTATTCTCAAGAGAGGAGATTGAAGTTAGCTGTTTTGCATTTGAGGGAGAATGCTCAACGATGGTGGAAGGGCACATCCCGAGTTATGAGAGAGACTGGGACTTTGATTTCTTGGGAGAGATTCTGTGCAGCGTTTCAACAGGAGTATACCCCTGAGTCCTACTAATCGCGAGTGAGAGTTTGGTAATTTGAAGCAAGGGAAATTGAGGGTAGTTGAGTATGCTAGACAGTTTTCGTCGCTTCTGTCGTGTGTTCCCCATGTTGCTAATCGGGAGAGGATGAAGAGGAACAAGTTTCTGAGAGGCTTGAGGCCTGAGTTGTTCCGTATCGTGTTGGCTGGTTCCCCTACGACGTATGCTGAGGCTGTGGATAGGGCGGTGGATATTGAGGAGAGTCTGTTGGAACCACAGAATCAGATTCAGCCGACAGCTGGATGCACTTTTCAGCCTGTGCCTGAAGCGATGCCATCGTTTCAACCTCCTTAGACTTCGCAGCAGTCGAATCACCAGAAGTTTAAGCCTCGAGGGAAGCAGTTTAAGATACAATCGAACTCAAGTTCGTCTGCTTCTGTCAGTTCTGGTGGTACTGGATCAAGAAGTGTGACGTGTGGACAGTGCGGAGGTAGTCATATGACTTCGCAGTGTCGTGGAGTTTGGGGTCTTTTCCATCAGTGTGGTCAACCGGGACATTTCGCCAGAGTGTGTCCTTTGATGGGTGGACAGTCGGTGAGTCAGTTGCAACAAGGTTCTGCTGGTGGTTCTTCATAGAGACCGCAACCTTTTGCACAGTCCCAACGATCTGGATTCCGACCCCGTGAACCGTCTAGGTTTGGAGGACCTTTGAGACCTAATTTTTGGGACCGCATCAGGCCCAGGTGAATGCTTTGATGAGACAGCAAGCTGATGAGATACATGGGGGAGTGATTGCAGATACTTGTTTTATCTTTGATTTTCCTACACGAGTTCTATTTGATACGGGAGCATGAAACTCTTTTATATCTGATTTTTTGTGCATGAGTGTGGGTTGAGTTCTACCCCACTATGTGATGTTGTGTCTGTATCTACTCCTGCTGGTGTTTGGTTGATGTCCCATGAAGTGGTTTTCAATTGTGTGATTAGATTTGATGAGAATGTGTTTGTGACTAACTTGATTGCCTTGGAGATTAGATATTTTGATTGCATTTTGGGTATGGACGTCCTGTCAAGTTATAGAGCGACTGTGGATTGTTTCCATGGTGTAGTGAGGTTTAGATCTCGATTTGGAGAGAAGTGGAATTCTTATGGTGCTGATTCGTGATCGAAGATTCCACTAGTTCGGCCATGGAGATGTTCAGTCAGTTGTAGAATTCTGGGTTTATGATCTATGCCTTGGATGTTTCCCATGAATCGAGGATAGGGTTGAGGGATGTCCCTATTGCCCGAGAGTTCCCTAATGTGTTTCCGGATGAGATTCTTGGATTTCCTCCGAGACGAGAGATTTACTTCAGCATAGAGTTGTTGCCAGGAACAGCCCCGATTTCTAGAGCTCATTATCGGTTGGCGCCAACTGAGTTGAAGGAACTTAAGGATCAGTTGCGTGATCTTTTGGAGAAAGACTTCATCAGACCGAGTATGTCGCCTTGGGGAGCTCCGATTCTTTTCGTGAAGAATAAGGATGGATCTATGAGGATGTGTGTGGATTTTTGGCAGTTTAATAAAGCGACGATCAAGAACAAGTATCCTTTGCCGAGGATTGATGACTTGTTCGATCAACTGCATGGATCGGCAGTGTACTCTAAGATTGATCTGCAATCTGGTTATCATCAGTTGCGGATTATAGACGCTGATGTGGCGAAGACGGATTTCAGGACTAGATACGGGCATTATGAATTTCTTGTGATGCCGTTCGGATTGACGAATGCTCCTGCTGTCTTCATGGATTTGATGAATCGCGTATTTAGTAAGTACATCGATCGTTTTGTGATTGTCTTCATAGATGACATTCTTGTGTACTCGAGGAGCTATAGAGAGCATAAAGAGCACTTGAGATTGGTGTTGCAGAAACTGAGAGACTCACAGCTTTATGTGAAGTTCAGCAAGTGTGAATTTTGGCTGGATAAGGTGATATTTTTGGGTCATCTCATTTCAGCACAAGGTATTTCGATGGATCCGAGTAAGGTCGAAGCAGTTCTTACCTGGGAGCAACCTAGGAATGTTTCTAAAATCCGTAGTTTCTTGGGTTTGGCTGGCTACTATGGACGTTTCATCGAGAAGTTTTCTTCGATAGCCAGGCCAATGACTCAGTTGACCCAGAAGGATAGGAAGTTTGTTTGGACTGATGAGTGTGAGTCTAGTTTCCAGTTGCTCAAGGAGAAGTTGACTACTGCTCCGGTGTTGGCTTTGCCTTCGGGTTCTGGAGGTTTCGTTGTTTGCTCTGATCTAGAGTTGGCCGACATTTTTTTTGCTTCGAAGATCTGGCGTCATTACCTGTATGGTGAGCAGTTCGTGGTGTATACATAGCACAAGAGCTTGAAGTATATCTTCACTCAGTCAGATCAGAATATGAGGCAACGCCGTTGGATGGAGTTGCTCAAACATTTTGACTGTGAGATACAGTATCAGCATGGATGAATGAACTTAGTGCAGATGCTTTGAGTAGGAAAGCCCAGCCTGTGATGTTGACGTCGATGAGTATATCCAAAGTCCATGAGGATTTGGGGACTTCTGGATGGAATTTTCTGCCAAATGATCAGTATTTCGTGGTTTCTTCTCTTGAAGTTGAACCACAGATTGTTGCAGACATTAGAGCACCACAGAGGATTGACCCGTATATTCATGAGTTGAAAATTAAGGCCCAGAATGGTAAGTCGGAATATTTTACCGTTGCTTCTGAGATGCTTGAGATTTTGAGGAAGATTGGTTGTTCCGAATTTGATTGATTTGAAGGAAACCATCTTCAATGAGGTCCATTTTAGTCGTTATAGTGTGCATCCGGGCGAGAAGAAGATGTTTCATGCCTTGAAGTCTCACTTCTGGTGGGAAGGTATGAGGAATGACATCTCTAAATTTGTAGCACGATGTTTGAATTATCAACAGGTCAAGGCCGAGAGGATGAGACCTGGTGGATTGCTACAAAGTATAGAAGTGCCCCAATGGAATTGGTAGCACATCGCCATGGATTTTGTGACTCATTTACCTCGATCGAATAGGGGATGCGATGCGATTTGGGTGGTGATTGATATACTTTCGAAGTCAGCCCATGTCATTTCCTATGATGTTCGATGTTCGATGAAGAAGATGGCTAGACTGTACATTGACCATGTAGTTAGATTGCATGGAGTGCCGGTTTCGATAGTGTCCGATAGAGATCCAAGATTTACTTCCCGATTTTGGAAGAGTTTGCAAGCTGCTATGGGTTCAAGATTAGCTATGAGTACAGCTTATCACCCTCAGACAGATGGCCAATCGGAGAGGACCATGCAGATTTTATAGGATATGCTGCGAGCAATAATGATGGATTTCAGTGGTAGCTGGCAGGATTCTCTGTCCTTGGTTGAATTTTCGTATAATAACAGCTACCAAGTGACTATCGGGATGGCCCAATTTGAATCTTTGTATGGTCGAAAATGTAGTTCACCGATCTGTTGGGAAGAGATTGGTGAGAAACAGTTGTCTACTCCTGAATTTGTGCAGCATATGAAAGACCAGATTGAGTTGATTCGGAGTAGAATGAAAGCTGCACAAGATCTACATGCTAGCTATGCCAACAAGAGACGCAGATCTCTGGAGTTTGAAGTTGGGGATCGAGTATTTCTCAAGGTTTCTCCTTTCAAAAGCGTGATGAGATTCAGACTTAAGGGTAAATTAGCTCCAAGATTGGTTGGTCCCTTTCAGATTGTAAAGAAATTGTTGGCTTACAGATTAAGTTTGCCTGCTGAGTTAGCAGCGATACATGATGTCTTTCATGTATCTATGATTAGGGAAATATGAGCCAAATTCATCCCATGTGTTGAGAACTGATTAAGTGCAGCTAGATCAGACCCTGAGTTATGTTTAATATCCAACGCAGATCTTGGATCGAAAGGAGAAGCAGTTGAGAAATAAGATCATTTCGTTGTTAATGGTCCAATGGAGCAAGCATGGTAGAGAGGAAGCTACTTGGGAAGTTGAAGAAAAGATGAGACAGGAGTGACCTCATCTGTTTGAGCGATGAGAGTAGCATTCTAGGTAACCTTCTGGCTTGTTGATTCGTGCTTCGAGTTGTTTTGTGCTCATAAATTGTAGTTCTGTTAAGCATTGATTCATGCATGACAGGTTGTTTGTTTGGGTTTTGGTGAATTTTCTGGTGTTTTGCTTGATTCTGATCTATATTGTGAGTTGATTTCGAGGATGAAATCCATTTCTAGTGGGGGAGAATGTGAGGAATAGAAATTGTTAATTGGTGGTTAATTAGCTAATCAGATCTGGGCGAGGATTAGCCAAGGAGACGAACCATCGGATTTTCATATTAGGAGCATTTGGTTTTCCTGTTGGTGATACTCGTAGTTGATGTAGAACAGATCAGATGTGAGGTGACAGCTTGGAGTCGATGAGCTATTAGGATCCCGCGTGAGTGCTAGCGAGAATCAGATTTGAGATGCCCCTCGTGTTTGAGCAAATTGAGAGGAAAGTGAAGCGATGTCGTTTTGAGTATAAGTGATACTGTGTCGTTTGGTGATAGTCAGATTTGAGTAGCGAAATCTGTCCAGAGAGAGTGAGCAGATGTGCCCGTCTTTTTGGGAAGTCAAGCGTTGGTCAACTGTACTGTGTGGACCGATCCGGTTTGAGAGTTGGTGTAGACCTGTGCGCTTTAATGATTTCTGATTTGACCAAATCTGGATGAGAGAGCAGGTCTTTGACGCGAGATTTGTTGTTTGAGCGGGACCCCTATGCTACGTCGTTTTGCGGTAGCGCGACGTCGTTGGTGATTGCGCGCTAGTAAAGCATAGAGAGGTCAGATCTGAGTTAGCGCTAAGATCTGATGTAGCACTGAGATCTGAATGCTGGATTCAGCTTTGACTTAAGTAGTTGAATTTCACTGTAGCTTTGACTGGGAGATTTAAATATAAGTTTCGATCAACACTTAATCGATTTCGAACCCGATATTTTATTACCTTCTTCCCGAGAGCTTCGTGAACCCTTACTGTTCATTCGAACCTTTCTCCGTCGAATGCCGTCGATTTACGCTGTCGTTTGGAGAAATATTGGTGGCGCTGAGCTCGTCTTCCTTAGGGCTTTCGATTTATACCAGTTAGGAGACTTGAATCGACGAGTTGAGTGAGCGCGAAGTCGTTGCAGAGTTTGATATCTTCGTGATTGTTGACCAGTGGTTCTTTCGTTCCTGATCAGCTTTGGATAAGTGATTTCTTACTGATCTAAGCTTCGATTTAGAGCTGGATAGTGCTCTGTTGAATTGAGGTAGCTGTTTTAGGCTATGCGGCTTTAGGCTGTAAGCTGTATAAGCTTAGATATGAGCTGATTGCTAGATGTCTTGACAGATTTGAGCTTTTGGGTTGTTGCGAGCAGCTCTGTTGAGTTTCGCCGTGACCTTGTGAGGAAGAGGGATTTAGCGGGCTGTTGGTGCTGAGCTCTTGTTCTTGTAAGATCTGTCAAGGTAGAAGCTGATATTTGTAGTATGTTATGTACGTAAATGTTTTAAAGGAAAGAATTAATTATACATTAACGGGCTAAACTTTTAAATTGCATGATTTTAAGAAATGCACGCATCATGAGATTTTATGAAACGATCAGGCATTTCTATTTTAAGATAAAACCGGAGGGACTGAAGTGATGTGGCAAAGTTTAATGATGGGAGTAGCCGGGTAGCCGGGCCCGGGGATCCCCTGTTTTAATGTATGATTATGAGTCTATGGATCCATGTGTTGACATCATGGTGAAGTGGCAAGCATAGAGGTGTGACATATATGTTAGAGTAGATGCGCAACTAGCAAACTTGTGGCATGTGTGTTTATAGACTCTTTTATGAAACAATCTTTATATATGATATTCGCATTTACTTATATGGCATTCTTTACTTTCATTGTGTGTATGATGATTTACAACTGCGTTGAGTAAAGACATAGAATACACTAAAGTGTATGTTAGATGTGATAGTGGGTATGACGGCTATCATGAAACACATCTAATAGTCACTGTGTATTCTGAACATGTTCCTAGTCGATTGGGCCATCAAAATGAGGATAAGGCCGCCCGAGTTCGAGACTAGTATCTGCGATGCGAAGTACCATGTTTCATTGGTAGGGAATATTGTGATGTTCTGAGCATGCAGATAGATAGTGACCTGGTGATCTATCGAACTACCATCGTTCGGACTTTCCAAGTGGTTACCATTTGTCGAGTGGATAAGTCCGAGGTCTTGGTTGTACTGATTAGTCCTCAAGACTCGAAACGTCATTGAGACTCTACATGATAGGCGTCTCACTTTGACTCGTTTGCCGACTCACTTGGGGTCATCAGGCGGCGGGATTGGGTGAGACCCCGATGCATGTAGGAGTCGATGCATCGTTGTCGAGGATTCACCACTCCCAGACATGCGTGGATATCCTATGCTATCTGAGGGGATAATAGTGTATAAATCTCTGGCCAGAGTACTAGAAGTGTTTTAGGTAAATGTGTTTACCTAGTTACACTCGCGATGTCACTATTCGATCTCCAAGATGTACGCATAGCTATCGGATCTATAGCGACTCTCGATTTACCAATGGTCGTTGATCTGATCGGGATATATGGATTGAAAGGACCGTACTGTACGCTAACCACGACCAACTTGTTCTTGCAGGCACTATCAGTGTACCTAGGGGATCATGGGGCGATGTTGCTAGACGCTTTTACCATGATCCGTTGGGCAAGTCCGGAATTGTGATTCCGGAGCCACAATGGTTGTGGGCCCACGGCTAGCTGTATCCCTGAACCATTGTGGTTCACTCAAGTACTGGATTCGAGATTCCCGCACGGATACTCAGCTCAACGTGTTGTGCATACGAAGAGGATTTTAGGGAGTGCGACTTCCTAAAAGTCAACAGGGGTCAAATCGTGATTTCCCGACGTTGAGGGGCAAAACGGTCATTTTGCACTGGGGTTCTGAAAATTGGTTTTTCAGATCATAGTATTCAGTTTTGGAAACTGAGTCGATCGGTCCGATCTGATCAGCGATCGGAGCTATGATGAAGTCTCGGTGATGGGGATGAACTGAATGTTCATCCGTTGGACCCGGGCCCGTTGGGCCGGTCCAAGTCCATCCTTGATTCTACTTAAGGTAGACTTAAGCCTAGACTTAAAACATAACACTTGATCATTAGACTCCTAACCCTAAACCTAGTATCATAACCGCCGCCCCCTCTCTTCTTCAACCTCACGACGCGCCGCCGCCGTCGCTCACCGCCGCCGTCGCTCGCCGCCGCCGCCGCTCGCCGGAAAATTGTTTCCGGCCAATCTTGATGAGGAGAATCCATCCGTGCAGATATCGTCAGGCCTTCTAGTGCAGGCTGACGAAGGAATCCCGTCTCCGGTCGTGGACCTGATTGATGATATCTACCGCCGCCTACCGTGAAGTGCCGTTTTCTTTACGAAACCGGTCGGAGCCAGGCACGAGTTGCCAGCAAGGTAGCAATCTGAAACGCCCTATGAATGTCATAGAATTGTGTATGTTTTAATCGTATTGATCGTCTCCCGGCATTAATTTTGTTCTTCCGCTGCCTCGTCGGGAGGCGTGATCCGGATCCCAACAGTGGTATCAGAGCCAAGGTTTTCGGATATGATCAATACGATATTGCCTTATTGTATCTAACGTCTTTGAATTTCGAGATCAAAAGAAAACTTTTAAAAATGGCCGCGGCGGCGCCGTGCATGGCGGCGCCCCAAACTCCACCGCCGCACGCATGAACGCGCGCGCGATCCCGGGATGGCCGGCCGATAGGCCAGCACCCTTGCGCAAATTGTTACGCCATGGAAGGGCGCTGCCTCGCCCACGATTGCGCAGCGATGCGATGGGCGTGGGAGCGGCCGCGCGCAAACGGTTGCACAAGCGGCCGGCCGATGCTGCGCCGCTCGTGGCGCCACTCCACGCTCGATGATGCGCCGCTTACCGCGCGCTTGCGACGATGGAGGCTGGACGTTGGCTGGACACTGCTGTGAGTCGTGGGCATTGTCGATCGATGTGCGCCGCTGCTGGTCGACGCTTGATGCGCGCTGGTTGCGAGATGGGCGCGCGACGTTGCACGCGGCCGCGCGTCGCGCTTGGCGCGGCGTCGTGCACTTCCGCCGTGAGATTTTTCGTGGTGGCGGCGCCGCCGGCCGGCTGCCGCTCCGACAAGTCTTCGGCGAAGTCGTGACGGGTGGTTTTGTTTTCTAGGGTTTGGTTCGGGCCTGTCCCGGGCAGCCCGTGCGATTTTCCGGCCGGTATGCGATATCGGGCCCGTTTTGGTCGATTTTGAAATTTTAAGATTTTTGGGCCTAGAATTGTTTTAAGCCCAATTGATACAATTAAAATTAGTAAAATGTGATTTTAATTATAAAATATGATTTTACAATGAAATATGATTTTGTTGATTATAATTTGATTTTATCGACAAAATACGATTTTATTATGAAATGCGATTTTATGACTAAAATATGATTTTGCGATAAATAATAGGATTATTTAATTTATGCATGTTAATTGGATTATCTGCATGATTGGGGTGATCGAGAACCGTGCCCAATTTGTTAGGTGTATGCGATAGGTTTTTGTGATTCGGTTTGTAAATATTTTGATTATCATTTAAAGTGGGTCTGTTTGTGGCCCGTTCCCTGTTGGGGATTCGGATCCGCCCCCCGGCGAGGTAGCGGAAGAATATAGAATAAAAGCCGGGAGACGATCAATACAAAAAATTCATTAACAATTATCGACATACATAGGGGGTTCAAAACCACTACCTTGCTGGCACTTGAGCCTGGCTCCAACCGTAGTTACAATAACGTCGTCTCTTCTCGGTAGACTGCGGTAGATATCGCCAATCCGGTCCACAACTAGAAACGAGACTCCTTCGTCAGCCTGCACTAGAAGGACTGACGAGATCAGCACGAACGGATTCTCCTCGTCGAATTGGCCGGAAACGAATTTCCGGAGAAGACGGGCGGCTGCGGCGGCGGATATAGAGATTAGGGTTAGTGCATGAGTTGTGTTTAGGTTAAGTCATAATTCTATATTAAATAGAATAGGTGATGGATTTGGATCCGGCCCAACGGGCCCGGGTCCAACGGATGAACATTCGTTTCATCTCCATCACCGAGACTTCACCTAACTCCGATCGCCGATCAGATCGGACCGATCGACTCAGTTTCCGAAACTGAATACAATGATCTGAAAAACCATTTTTCAGAACCCCAGTGCAAAATGACCGTTTTGCCCTTCAACAGCGGGAAACCCCGGTTTGACCCCTGTTGACTTTTAGGAAGTCGCACTTCCCGAAATCCTCTTCTCGTGCTCAACACATTGAGCTGAGTATCCGTGCGGGAATCTCGAATCTAGTACTTGTGTGACCCTCAATGGTTCAGGGATACAGCTAGCCGTGGGCCCACAACCATTGTGGCTCCGGAATCACAATTTCGGACCTGCCCAACGGATCATGGTAAAGCGTCTAGCAACATCGCCCCATGATCCCCTAGGTATCACTGATAGTGCCTGCAAGAACCAGTTGGTTGTGGTTAGCGTACGGTACGGTCCTTTCAATCCATATATCCCGATCAGATCAACGACCATTGGTAAATCGAGAGTCGCTATAGATCCGATAGCTATGCATACATCTTGGAGATCGAATAGTGAAATCGCGAGTGTAACTAGGTAAACACATTTACCTAAAACACTTCTAGTACTCTGGCCAGAGATTTATACACTATTACCTCCTCAGATAGCATAGGATATCCACGCATGTCTGCGAGCGGTGAATCCTCGACAACGATGCATCGACTCCTACATGCATCGGGGTCTCGCCCAATCCCGACGCCTTATGACCCCAAGAGAGTCGGCAAACGGGTCAAAGTGAGACGCCTATCATGTAGAGTCTCAATGACGTTTCGAGTCGTGAGGACTAATCAGTACAACCAAGACCTCGGACTTATCCACTCGACAAATGGTAACCACTTGGAAAGTCCGAACGAGGGTAGTTCGATAGATCACCAGGTCACTATCTATCTGCATGCTCAGAACATCACAATGTTCCCTACCAATGAAACCTAGTACTTCGCATAGCAGATACTAGTCTCGAACTCGGGCGGCCTTATCCTCATTTTGACGGCCCAATCGACTAGGAACATGTTCAGAATACACAGCGACTATTAGATGTGTTTCATGATAGCCGTCATACCCACTATCACATATAACATACGCTTTAGTGCATTCTAGGTCTTTACTCAACGCAATTGTAAATCATTACACACATAATGAAAGTAAAGAACGCCATATAAGTAAATGCGAATATCATATATAAAGACGGTTTGTACAAGAGTCTATAAAACCCACACGCCACAAGTTGGCTAGTTGGGCATCTACTCTAACATTCCCACCCCTTGATAAATGTATCCCTTGTATGTCATGGTTAATTTAATTGTAAATTACTAGATTTAGTGGGAGGACATCAGAAGACGGTGGACAATGAAGATCAAGATATTGAAGACCGAAGATCTGTAAAACCGGAAGGATTGTTATAGGATTGCATTGCATATTGCATCACCCCTAGGATTGGACCCAGGTCCGTGACTGGCAACCACGGACCGCATAGCTCTCGCGATCGATCATCCCAATATTTATATATGTTGATATATAGCTTAGTTGAATCCGCATGTTGCATGTTTTTAAATTTGATTTAAAATAAATGCATGAGACCAAAGTTTTTCAAAATTAAAATCCCTCGTTTTAAATATGATTTAAAACTTATATCAAGATAAAATGTTTATTCGATAAACTAAAGGGTATTTAAAATTGTTTAAATTTCCCTACCTGCCATCAACAATGGGTGTACGTCGATGCTACCCGTATACATGGCCTGACTCATATTATTGAGGGGGTCATGTATGCCGGAAAGCTGTCCACGCCATTGACAACTGTTGTGAGTCGGTGGGAACTCCCTTTAACGTTGGCTCATATTATTGGGGACGTTAAGGGGACCGTCCTTCATGACTCAGCATTGATGGGTCATCTTGACACGTGATAGTAAACGGCGTCATATTATTGGGCCCTTGCTGGACGTGAGGTGAACACATGGAGGTTGCACCGGTTGCAATCGGAAACTACCTTTTGGGGGTCATGGATGGCTGATATTATTCGGGTCCATGATCTCTTGATTGGGCTCCGTGTACCCACTAAAGAAACCTGTTTTCTCGATTTCATAAGAGGGTGGTGAAATCATTAAAATAGTGGGAGGGTAATTCATAAAATTTAATGACCATGTTTTATGTCTTAGCGTTTATTTTTATATAGTTAGTGATGTATGTCTGTTTTCTTTTCAGTATTACTGCTTATAAATTGGTTTCGATGAAAAACCCGCTCGCTGCTATACTGGATAGCAACAGGTTCACCGGTCTAAACTACCAAGACTGGCTCTGCAACCTCAATCTTGTATTGGCTTCGGAGAAGCTCCTCTATACGATAGAGAAGTGCCCTCCGGAGGAAACCCCTGCCGATATCAGCCCTGAGGAGCTGATTACGCTTAACCAATGGCAGGACGACGAGGTTAAAGCTCGATGATATGTGATGGCATCGATGTCCAACGAAATGCAACGGTGATTTGAGAAGACAAAGTATGCCTCTGCCATACTCTTTCATCTCAAGGAACTGTACGGGGAGAACTCTCGACATGAGAGGTTCACGGCTGTCAAGGAGCTTATGACAAGCCGCATGCGCGATGGGACTTTGGTCCACGAGCATGGGTTCGTATGATTGGGCTCGTTGAAAAGCTGTCGGGCCTTGATATCGCACTTCCACACGAGCTGTCTGTGGATGTACTTCTCCTCTCACTGCCTGCTGCATTTGACCCCTTTGTGGTCAACTTCAACATGAACAAGCTGGAAGCCACCCTCGAAGAGGTGGTTAACATGCTCGTAGTGTTCGAAGGGACCATAAAGAAGGACAAACCCGTCCTCCTTCTGGGTTCTTCTTCCTCTGCGAATAAGGGGCCCAGACGCAAGAGCAAGAAGCGTTCTGCTCCTGCGAAGGAGGAAAAGTCCGCCAAGAAGCCAAAGGCAAAGGCTTCTAAGCCAAACAAGAGCGAGGACGTTTGCCACCACTGCCACAAGGCTGGGCATTGGAGGAGGAACTGCAAGGAGTACCTCGAGCAGTTGCGAACTGCAAAAGGTATGTTCTATATTGAAAAAATATGTCTCTAAATTCAACTTCTTGGGTACTTGATACCGGATGTGGATCTCATATCTGCAATGATTTGCAGGTGATGAAAAAGTCGACGTCTTAGAGAGGATGAGACCCACTTGAGGCTAGGCAATGGAGCAAGGGTTGCTGC
>KV007816.1:100278-112664 GCA_001598015.1 Dorcoceras hygrometricum
TCATGTAGAGTCTCAATGACGTTTCGAGTCGTGAGGACTAATCAGTACAACCAAGACCTCGGACTTATCCACTCGACAAATGGTAACCACTTGGAAAGTCCGAAGGAGGGTAGTTCGATAGATCACCAGGTCACTATCTATCTGCATGCTCAGAACATCACAATGTTCCCTACCAATGAAACATGGTACTTCGCATCGCAGATACTAGTCTCGAACTCGGGCGGCCTTATCCGTCATTTTGACGGCCCAATCGACTAGGAACATGTTCAGAATACACAGCGACTATTAGATGTGTTCCATGATAGCCGTCATACCCACTACCACATCTAACATACGCTTAAGTGCATTCTAGGTCTTTACTCAACGCAATTGTAAATCATTAAACACATAATGAAAGTAAAGAACGCCATATAAATAAATGCGAATATCATATATAAAGATTGTTTCATACAAGAGTCTATAAACCCACACGCCACAAGTTGGCTAGTTGGGCATCTACTCTAACAAGGATTCTTGAGTTAAAAATCCTTATTTTAAGTATGCTTATACTTTGAAGAAACAATTTTCCGAATATTTGAGATTAATTGAGTAATTAATCTATAATTAGTTCACCGGGCCTCATAGAATTATAAGCTGTACTCATAGCCAATCTGGTGCCCAAAGCTGTTTGCAGACTCTTTCAAAATCTGGAATTAAACTTCGGATCCCTATCTGAAACAATGGACACAGGCACTCCATGCAATCGCACCACGAAATCTATGTACAGTTTATCCATTTTCTTCAAAAAATACGTCATAATGTAGGGAATGAAGAGATCAGACTTCTAAAGTCTATCAATTACAACCCAAATAGCATCACAACCTCTACTGAACGAGGAAAATGGGTCACAAATCCATATCCACGTGCTCCCAATTACATTGGGGCACTTATACTCTGTAATAGACCACCAGGTCTCATCGTTTCTGCCTTAACTTGCTGACAATTCAGACATCGAGAGACAAAACCAGCAACATCGCTATTCAAACCTGCCCAACAAGTGCGCCTTCAAGGCATGGTACATATTCCTTGAACCAGGATGGACACTATGTTTACTATAGTGTGCTTCTCTCAAGATCTCCTCCTTCAAATCAATCAGATTTGGCACTACCAACCATCAGATGAGACAAAATAACCTTCCAACTATCCAACTCTAGCCTTCAACTTCAACTCATGGACATATGGATATGTTCTGAGCTGCCCTAATATTCGAAACAATCTGTGGCTCAACTTGAAAAGATGACACGACAACATAAACATCACCTGGGTAAAAACGACAACCAGTAGTGCTTAAATGATCATGAACTTTCGAAATCTGCAACGAAGCAAGCATAGACACTTGAGCTTTTATGCTCAATGAATCAGCAACTACATTCGCTTTCCCAGATTGGTATTGGATCTCACAATCAAATCTTTAAGCAGCTCCATCGGTCTACGCTGTCTCATAGTCAAATATGACTGAGAGAAAAGATATTAAAGACTCTTGTGGTCCGTATATACCACAAACTGCTCGCCATACAGATAGTGACGCCAAATCTTCAAAGCAAAGACCACTGCTGCCAATTCCAAATAACTAAGTGGGTATCGAGTCTCATGCGGTTTCAGCTGACGAGAGGCATACGCAATGACTCGACCATTATGCATCAAAACACAACCCAATCCATTAAGCGAAGCATTTGAACAAACCACAAAACCACCGGAACCTGAAGGCAAAGCAAACACAGGTGCTGAAGTTAGCTTTTCTTTGAGAAATTGGAAACTGTTCTCACATTGCTCCGTCCAAACAAATCTCTTGTCTTTCTGGTCAACTGCGTCATAGGCTTAGCTATACTAGAGAATCCCTCGATAAAGCATCGGTAATATATAGCCAATCCCAAAAAGCTACGAATCTCTGAAAAATTCTTGGGACGTTCCCAGTTCACCACAGCCTCTACCTTACTAGGATCAACAGATATACCTGCAGCTGAAATGACATGACCCAGAAATACTACTCTATCCAACCAAAACTCACACTTGGAGAACTTAGCATACAACTGCGAGTCTCGTAGAGTTTGGAGAACCAACTCAAATGCTCTTTATGTTGCTTCGGAGTCTTTGAGTACACCAATATGTCATCGATGAACACAATCACAAACTGATCGCTGAATTCTCGAAAGACTCGGTTCATCAAATCCATGAAAACTGCAGGGGCATAACCAAGAACTCATAATGCCCATACCTCGTACTAAATGTAGTTTTGGAAACATCTTCCTCTCTAATGCGGAACTGATGATACCCCGAATGCAAATCGATCTTCGAATACATAGCTGAACCCTGAAGCTGATCAAATAAGTCATCAATCTTCGGTAAAGGGTACTTATTCTTCACTTTAGCCTTATTTAGTTGCCGAAAATCAATACACATCCTCATTGAACCATCCTTCTTCTTCACAAAGAAGATAGGAGCTCCCCATGGTGACATGCTGGGTCGAATAAAACCTTTCTCCAGCAAATCGCTAAGCTGTACATTAAGCTCCCTCAACTTAGCTGGTGCTAAATGATACGGGTTTTGAGAGATAGGAGCCGTACCAGGTACCAACTCAATGCTGAAGTCGATCTCCCTTCTCGAAGGAAAGCCAGGAATCTCCTCGAGGAACATATCGGGGAAATCACGAGAAACGGGGATATCACTAAGCTCCACACACGATGAAAAGGATGCGTCCAAAGCATAGATCATGAACCCAGAGGTCTCCAATGACATAAGGCTAAACATCTCCATCACAGAGATCAACGGAATCTTTTATTTTGAATCGAGTCCGTAGAAGTTCCATTTCTCGCCAGACTGGGGCTTAAAACGCACAATGCCATGGAAACAGTTCACGGTGCCCCTATAGCTAGACAACACGTCCATTCCCGCTATGCAATCGAAATCAAAAATTACTATACGATTCAGGTTCGCTACCAAAACGTTCTCATCAAACCTAAGAATGCCATTCAACAAAATCTCTTGGGAGTACAGGCTCGCACCGGTAGGAGTCGCAACAGAAACAACATCACATAAATAAGTGGTATGAAAACCATGTTCAACCCCAAATGCATCAGATATAAACGAATGTGATGCTCCAGTATCAAACAACACGTGCAGGAAAATCAAAGATAGTATAAGTACCTGCAATCACTCCTCCTGGCATGCCTTCGGCTTGCTCCCTCGTCATGGCATTTACCAGGGCATGTTGAGGTCCTGAGAGCTGGGGCTAGGAAGAGTGTCCAAATCGCAAAGGACCAGGCTGATGGAACGGCCTATGATGAGTCTCCCCCATCCTCTGCTGCGGATCAGGAAAAGAACGACCTCTAGATGACCCACCAGAGCGGCCCTGATGTGGGGCAGCGGTGTGCCGAGATCCAGCCAGTGGACACACTCTCACAAAATGTCCATATTCCCCACAAATGTTGCAAACACCCTAAACTCCTGTACACTGTGTCGAGGGGTATCTGCCTCCACACTTGCCACACAAGGTAGCCCTAGGACTACTACTGCTGCTCTAACTGCCCGAGCCAAAAGAACTAGAACCCTGCTTCTTCTTGAACTGATGGCCACGAGGCCTAAACCTGTGGCACCCAGACTGTTGTGCTGACTGTTGGGTCTGCTGCTGAGATGACTAGGAACTGGGGAGGTTGCATCCCGAAACATTGGGACATGAAACTTGCACCGCCGGAGGCTGAACCCGAGACCTACGGTTCCTCAAACCTTCCTCGATGTCCATTGCCTCGTCCACCGCATCCGCATAACTGGTAGGTGAACTCGCCAACACCAAGGAATACAAATCCTCATTTAGCCCTTCCAGTAATCGGTTCCTCTTTGCCCTCTCTCGACCAGACACATGAGGAACATAGGCAAGAAGAGAAGAAACCTTAGAGAATACTCACCCACCGACATGGTTCCCTGAACCAAGTTATCAAAATCTCGCTCCCGGGAATTCACATAAGACTCCGAAACATTCTCCTGACGGAACTCCGTATAGAAACTATCCCAAGTAATCTCCGCACCAATATCCTCGAGCGTACGTGAAGCACCTCTTCACCATCGCTATGACATCCTCTTCAGTTGGAAGGTCGCCAAACTCAGTCTGCGCTCATCATCATAGCGCACTCTATCAACAGTCTGGTAATATGCTGCAGCCAGGACTCCGCATCGTAACTACTCTCGTCACCATCGAAAGTATGAGGATTCATACGCTGAAACCTCGCCATGATCAGTTCCATCTCATCCACATGGGCTTCCAGCACATCAACCTCATCATCAATCTTCCTAGTACGCCTATGATCAGGAATAATACGCTGAACCTCCTCATTCTGTCCCTCAGATTCTGCCGGAATATGTCTGGTAGCTCTACCCCCACATCTAGGCTGCATCTAAGCCAATACTTATACAGTAAGATCACACAGCAGGTATAGCACATAGTCAAGCACATGCAACTCGAAACAAAGTGCCTAGACTCAAGTGTGATCAAAAGAATTCGAGTTTATCCCAGTTTAAGCTCTGAATCAACCTCATCATCAATCTTCCTAGTACGCCTATGATCAGGAATAATACGCTGAACCTCCTCATTCTGTCCCTCAGATTCTGCCGGAATATGTCTGGTAGCTCTACCCCCACATCTAGGCTGCATCTAAGCCAATACTTATACAGTAAGATCACACAGCAGGTATAGCACATAGTCAAGCACATGCAACTCGAAACAAAGTGCCTAGACTCAAGTGTGATCAAAAGAATTCGAGTTTATCCCAGTTTAAGCTCTGAGACCAAAAATTTCAGGTCCGGTGCACAACACAGAGTTTAACCACGCAAAATACAATCACGGATGCATTTAAAAAGTGGCTAAAATTTTTATCTTTGGCCTCACTTAGAAAACATACTTTAAAATACAACAATATTCAAAATATTGGTTTTCCAACAACTGAAAACCAACAACAGCAGATACAATAACAAACACAAGCATAGTATGTGTGAGACCCGAAAGCTGATAAGATTAATTGAGTTAATTAATCGGGTTTTTTTTAGATCAGCTTTGAGTTATTGCACTTGGAGAAGCTATCGGGTTTTGTTTGTTCTTAGAACATCTTTGGTTAGTTGAGTTCTTTCGCGGAAGCTGTTCAGTAGTTAGCGAAGTTCATCGCTGAATGTTGGTATTCAGCAGTGCTAATGTCAGCAACTATCGTTGAGTGGTTGTTTCAGCAGTCGTAGCGAAATCAGCAGTCGCTGAGCAGTAGCGAGCGCGCTAGCGTGTTTCAGTAGCAGGTGCTAGTACGTCGTCATTTGGATTAGTTGGAACGACATCATTTTGGGGTTAGCGAAGAAGATCAGCTGTTAGTTACGTTAGCGTCAGCTGGGTGAGAGATCTTTTGTAGCGTTGCTATCAGATGTTGGTTAGTATTCAGCAGTGAGTAGCGGGTGACGTGTCCAGTTGCGATAGTAGTTCTCTGCGACGTCGTTTGAGTTAGTAACTATCGCAGTTTTGGCTTAGTGGGATCTGTTGCAAGATCTGTTTTGCGAGCGAGAATATCAGTTGCGATAGTTTAAGTTGTCGGTGGAGCTGTTTCCAGTTTGTGTCAGCAGTGAGATTGAATATGGAGCTTGGCCTTGTTCTCTATTATTGTTCCCGACACTTAGAATATTTCCCGATTGCTAAATTCTGTCGTGATACCCAAGATACTATTCACCGAACCTTATCTTCTTCGATTGTCGACGGTAGATAGCTCCGACGAGGGCGAGAGTGGTAGCGTTGGACTCCTCTTGCTGAGACGCTTCGTTTGGATATTGTTTTCGAACGTTTGCTTGAAGCTCGTGAGGTGTGCGAAGACATCTCCTTTGTGTAGTCTATTGGCATAAGCGTCGGATTTTGCTCCTACCTTTTTGGGGTAGTTCAGTTCCTGCCTTTAATCTTTAATTGAGCTTTGGTGTTGATGAGGTAGGATAGTGCTGGTCGAGTTGTAGCTCCCAGCTGTTGCTTTTATGTGCTTCGGTCTTTGAGCAGTTGTTGTGTTGCCGTTGAGCAGGTGGTGGATCTGCGTCATTGTGGCAATCTGCTTGTAGTAATTGTTGCACAAAGATTTGAGGTACGGATGTGAGCTTGTTTACAGCTTAGGATTGAGCATGGATTATATGCTTGGCTGTGTGTGTGCTCTGTGCTGTTACTACTTGTGCCTATGTTATAATATCAGTTGTTGCATTGCATACACGCATATTGCTGTCAAGCCTTGTTTTGCTAGCTATGCCTGTTCTGTTGAATTGTGAGTACAAGGATGCTATGTTCAAGGACGAGCGGGTAGTTCCCGTATACCTTGGAGGCTGAGCGGGTAACTCCCGTACCTCATTCTCCCTGCTGGGTTTGTTAGCTACTATGAGCGGAGTGGGTAGCTCCCAAATCTCATGAGTGAGCAACAGCAGGTGGAGCTGGTTGTTAGCATCTGGTATGGTGTACTGGAGATGAGTAGGTAGCTCCCATGTGCTCAGTATACCCGTGACCACGAACTGATTGTTCCTTTGATCAGACCTTGCTGTTGAGCTGTTGTTGAGATCCTTTGGCTCCCTGCTTTCAGTTTTTGCCTTGATCCCTTGCATAGCATGTGCATATTTATCTGGGGTTTGACCCTGATGTCCCTCTGGGGCTTGTGTGTTTTTTCCTGTGTATTGTTTTCAGGTTCCCAGGTTTCTCTGCTGGTCGTGGATTTGACCCAGCTGGAGGTTCCCCAAGAGGTGGATAGAGTGTCCCAGTTAGCGTATAGCATATATGTACTAGTACTGTTAGCCGGGGAATGCCCTGTGCTTGTGGGATTGTGTTATCCGTTATAGTACTAGTATTTGTATTTGTTTAAATGCTGTACTGTTGTATCGAGTGTTTATAAAATACTGGGATTACTTTAAGTATGATTGTATTTTAAATTATATGTTTTAAACCGTCAGGACAATAGTGAAATTTTTAAGCCACTTTTGTATGCTTTCGCTACTGTTGCGTGGTTTAACTCTGATTAGAGAACGAGGCCTGATATTTTTGGTATCAGAACTTCAGCTGGGATAAGCTCGATTTCTGTTGATCACACTTGAGTCTAGGAAAAGTGTTGTGTGTTTCATGTGCTTGATTATGTGATCTTTTGTTGCAATTACTTGTGCTGTATCTGTTCTGTTGTGATCTTACCCTCTTAGTGTTTCTTAGATGCCGCCTAGACGTAGGGGTAGAGGTAGAGGGCAGATTCCGGAAGAGTCTGAAGGTCAGACAGAAGGTGATCGGCGTAGTTTTCCCCGTCGTGATCGCGGTAGGCATGCCGAGGATGAGATTGACGAGTTGGATGCCCGAGTGAATGACATGGAGCTTGTCATGGCGAGGTTTCAGTGTATGAACCCTCAGGTTTTCAATGGGCATGAGTCTAGTGCTTATGAAGATTCGTGGTTACAGCATGTCACTGGTTTGTTTAACCGTGTGCAATATGATGATGATCTCAAGTTGAGTCTGGATACTTTTCAGTTGAGGAAAGGTGCGGAGCGTTGGTGGAGGGGCGCTTCGAGGACTTTGGAAGAGACTGGAGTAGGGATTACGTGGGACAGTTTTTTCATTGCTTTTCGCCAAGAGTATGTCCCGGAGTCCTACGTGAACGCTCATGAGCGTGAGTTCGATAACTTGGAGCAGGGTACTATGTATGCTAGAGAGTATGACCGTAGGTTTTCTTACCTTCTTGTGTACGTGCCGCATGTTTCTGGTCGGGAGCGAGCGAAGAGAACTAGGTTTCTTGAGGGGTTGAATGAGGAGTTGTATTCCTTGGTTTGGCTAGCTCGCCGAAGAGCTATGCATAGGCGCAGAGTAGTCGTCCAGTGGTTCAGGGAGCGCAAACTTCCCAGTCTGTACAGTTGTCTCAGCCACACCAACAGCAGCAACAGGTAGCCCAATAGTTTGGTCATCAGAGGTTTAGGCCTCGTGGTAAGCAGTTCAAGAAGAAGTCTGGTTTTAGTTCTTCTGGTTCTGGTAGCTCCAGCAGCGGTGGTACCAAGGTGGAGTATTGTGGCCAGTGTGGGGGAAAGCACCCTACGGCACAGTGTGTAGGTGTGCAGGGTTCTTGTAATGTCTGTGGTCAGTACGGGCACTTTGCTAGAGTGTGTCCTTTGTCTGGATCACAGCATACCTCAGCTCCACCGTAGGGTCGAGGTGGATCGTCTAGAGGTCGTTCTGCTTTTCCTGTTCAGCAGCAGTGGTTAGGGGAGCCTCAGTTTAGGACGTTTCAACAGCCTGGTCCTTCGCGGTTTGGACAGTCTTCCCACCCTCAGTTTGCCCAAGTGAACGCCATGACCAAGGAGCAAGCGGAGGGCACACCGGGCGGCGGGATTATCCAAGGTACTTGCTTTGTTTTTGATTTTCCTGCGTGTGTGTTGTTTGATACAGGAGCGTCGCATTCTTTTATTTCTGATGCATTTGTGGTTGAGCATGGTTTGCATACCACTCCTTTGTGTGATATTGTATCTTTTGCGACTCCTGCCGGTGCGAGCCTGTTCTCCCAGGAGATTTTGTTGAATGGTGTTCTTAGGTTTGGCGAGAGTGTGTTGTTAGATAACCTGATCAGGCTAGTGATGTGGGATTTTGACTGTATAATGGGAATGGACGTTTTGTCTAGCTATAGGGACACTGTGGATTGTTTCCATGGCGTTGTGTGATTTAGGCCCCAGTCTGGCGAGAAATGGAATTTGTACGGCCAAGATTCCCAGTTGAAGATTCCTTTAGTCTCTGCGATGGAGATGTTTATCCTGTTGTCGCTTGAGAATGTTGGTTTCATGATCTATGCCTTAGATGCGTCTTCTTATTCGAGCGTAGAGCTTACTAGAGTCCCTGTGGTTCGACTTTTCCCGGATGTGTTTCCTGAGGAGATTCTTGGTTTTCCTCCTAGGCGGGAGATAGACTTCAGCATTGAGTTGGTTCCTGGTATAGCTCCGATTTCGCGTGCTCCGTATCGTTTAGCGCCTGCTGAGTTGAGGGAGCTTAAGGAGAAGCTTAGTGATTTCCTGAAGAAGGGATTCATTAGGCCTAGCATGTCCCCGTGTGGAGCGCCTATTTTGTTTGTCAAGAAGAAGGTATGGGTCATGAGGATTTGCATCGAATTTAGGCAGTTGAATAAGGCGATAGTGAAGACAAGTACCCGTTTCTGGGTCATGTGATCTCTGTTGATGTATTTCTGTGGATCCCAGTAAGGTTGAGGATGTTCTTAACAGGGAGCGTCCCAAGAGTGTTACTGAGATTCGTAGTTTCTTGGGTTTGGCTGGATATTATCGTCGTTTTATCTAGGGATTCTCTAGTATAGCTAAGCCAATGACGCAGTTGACTCAGAAAGACAAGCGCTTTGTTTGGACTGAGCAATGTGAGAATAGTTTTATGTTGCTCAAAGAGAAGCTAACTACTGCGCCTGTGTTAGCTCTTCCGTGTGGTTCATGTGGTTTTTTTGTTTGTGCAGATGCTTCCTTGAATTGATTGGGTTGTGTGTTGATGCAGAATGGTCGAGTCATTGCTTATGCCTCTTGGCAGTTGAAGCCGCATGAGACTCGTCACCCAGTTCATGATTTGGAGTTAGCAGCAGTGGTTTTTGCTTTGAAGATTTGGCGCCACTACCTGTATGGTGAGAAATTTGTGGTGTACTCCGACCACAAGAGTCCTCAGTATCTGTTTTCTCAGTCAGATTTGAACATGAGACAGCGTAGATGGATGGAGCTGCTAAAGGATTTTGATTGTGAGATCAAATACCAGCCTAAGAAGATGAATGTAGTTTCTGATGCATTGAGCAGAAAGGCTCAAGTGGCGATGCTGGCTTTGATGCAGATTTCGAAGGTCCATGAGCATCTTAGCACTACTGGTTGGAGGTTTTACCCTGCTGAGGATTATGTTGTGGTGTCTTCTTTTCAAGTTGAGCCACAACTTGTTTCTAGCATTAGATCAGCTCAGAGGACTGATCCATCCATCCATGAGTTAAAGCTGAAGGTGAGAGCTGGTCAGCTTGAGGAGTATTCTGTTTCTTCTGATGGTTGTTTGAGGTTTCGTGGCAGGCTTGTTGTGCCAAATCTGATTGATTTGAGAGAAGAAATCTTGTGAGAATCTCACTGTAGTAGGTATAGTGTCCATCCTAGTGCAACGAAGATGTATCATGCCTTGAAGCAACATTACTGGTGGACAGGTTTGAAGGGTGATGTTGCTGATTTTGTAGCCCGATGTCTGAATTGTCAGCAAGTCAAGGCAAAGAGGATGAGACCTGGTGGTTTGCTGCATATCTTAGAGGTGCCCCATTGGAATTGGGAGCACATAGCTATGGATTTTGTCACGCATTTGCCCCGTTCCAGCAGTGGTTGTGATGCTGTGTGGGTTGTGGTTGACAGATTGTCGAAGTCTGCGCACTTCATTCCATACAACATGAGCTATTCTTTGAAAAAGATGGCGAAGTTGTACATAGATTTTGTGGTGCGTCTGCATGGTGTGCCAATTTCGATTGTTTCAGATCGTGATCCTCGATTTACTTCCAGGTTTTGGAAGAGTTTGCAAACAGCTTTGGGAACTAGATTGGCTATGAGTACAGCGTATCACCCCCAAACAGATGGCCAATCCGAGAGGACTATCCAGATTTTAGAGGTTATGTTGAGAGCTGTTGTGATGGACTTCAGTGGTAGCTGGCAAGACTCGTTGTCTTTGGTTGATTTTTCCTACAATAACAGCTATCAGGTCACGATTGACATGGAATCGTTTGAAGCTTTGTATGACAGGAAGTGTAGATCGCCAGTGTGTTGGGAATAAGTGGGGGAGAAGCAGCTGTCTTCCCTAGAATTTGTGCAGCAAATGAGAGATCAGGTGGACTTGATTCGCTAGAGAATGAAAGCTGCTCAAGATCACCAAGCTAGTTATGCGAATAAGAGGCGTAGGCCTTTAGAGTTTGAGGTCGGTGATCTAGTTTTCCTTAAGGTTTCTCCTTTCCGAAGTGTTATGAGATTTGGTCTCAAGTGAAAGTTAGCTCCTCGTTATGTTGGTCTTTATGAGATCTTAGAGAGGATTGGTCCTTTGGCTTATCGGCTGTTGTTGCCACCAGATTTGTCTTCCTTACATGATGTGTTTCATGTTTCGATGCTGAGGAAGTATGAGCCAGATCCCTTGCATGTGTTGAGAACTGATGAGGTTGAGTTAGATAGGACTTTGAGCTATGTTGAGTATCCCTTGCAGATCTTTGATAGAAAAGAGAAACAGTTGAGGAATAAAACCATTCCCTTGGTGATGGTTCAGTGGAGCAAGCACGGTAGAGAAGAAGCTACTTGGGAACTGGAAGAAAGGATACAACGTGAGTGGCCGCATCTGTTTGAGTAGATGTTGTTTTAGTTCCAGTACTTGCTTGAATTTCTTTCCCCAGTTATCTTGAACTCTTGTTTTCGAAATGATCGATTTCAAGGACGAAATCCTGTTTTAGTGGGGGAGAGATGTGAGACCCAAAAGCTGATAAGATTAATTGAGTTAATTAATCGGGTTTTGTTGAGATTAGCTTTGAGTTGTTGCGCTTGGAGAAGCTATCGGGTTCTGTTTGTTCTTAGAACAGCTTTGGTTAGTTGAGTTCTTTTGCGGAAGCTGTTCAGTAGTTAGCGCAGGTCATCGCTGAATGTTGGCGTTCAGCAGTGGTGACGTCAGCAGCTATCGCTAAGTGGTTGTTTCAGCAGTCGTAGCGAGATCTGCAGTCGCTGAGCAGTAGCGAGCGTGCTAGCGTGTTTCAGTAGCGAGTGCTAGCACGTCGTCGTTTGGATTAGTTGGAATGACATCGTTTTGGTGTTAGCGAAGAAGATCAGCTGTGAGTTGCGTTAGCGTCAGCTGGGTGAGATATCTATTGTAGCGTTGCTATCAGATGTTGGTTAGTATTCAGCAGTGAGTAGCGGGTGACGTGTCCAGTTGCGACAGTAGTTCTCTGCGACGTCGTTTAAGTTAGTAACGATCGCTGTTTTGGCTTAGTGTGATTTGTTGCAAGATTTGTTTTGCGAGCGAGAATATCAGTTGCGATAGTTTTGTTAGAGTAGATGCCCAACTAGCCATCTTGTGGCGTGTGGGTTTATAGACTCTTGTATATGACAATCTTTATATATGATATTCGCATTTATTTATATGGCATTCTTTACTTTCATTGTGTGTATAATGATTAACAATTGCGTTGAGTAAAGACCTAGAATACACTAAAGTGTATGTTAGATGTGATAGTGGGTATGACGGCTATCATGAAACACATCTAATAGTCACTGTGTATTCTGAACATGTTCCTAGTCGATTGGGCCGTCAAAATGAGGATAAGGCCGCCCGAGCTAGAGACTAGTATCTGCAA
>KV007816.1:118920-138621 GCA_001598015.1 Dorcoceras hygrometricum
GGATTTGGGGATGTCCTGCTTACGTGAAGCAGACAGTGGGAGATAAGCTGGATACGAGATCCATCTTCATTGGGTATCTAAAGAATTCCATTGGATACTACTTCTACTGTCCCAGCGAAACAAAAGTGTTTGTTTCTAGGAATGCCACCTTTATGGAAAGGAAATTTCTACTTGATAGAAAAGGCAAAATAGTAGAACTCGAAGAGGTTCGAGATCCAATCAAAGTACTAGGTGAGTCTCCCGCACCTCCAGAGCCAATACCAGAAATGGTCGCACCTAGGAGATCCGAAAGGGTTCCTAGGGCTCCTGAGAGATATGGTTTTCTCCTTGAAGATGATCAAGGTGATCAAGTTGTTGGATCTGATCCAAGAACTTTCAAGGAGGCAATTTCCGATGCTGATTCTAATTTGTGGCTTGAAGCAATGCAGTCTGAGTTTGACTCAATGCATGCCAACCAAGTTTGGACTCTTGTTAACCCTCCCGAAGGAATTGTTCCTATTGGGTGTAAATGGGTATACAAGAGGAAACTTGGGCCTGATGGTAAGGTAATGACCTACAAGGCACGGCTGGTCGCGAAAGGTTACACTCAAAGGCAAGGTGTTGACTATGATGAAACCTTCTCGCCAGTCGCAATGTTCAAGTCAATTAGAATCTTGTTAGCCATATCCGCATGGTACGACTATGAGATATGGCAAATGGATGTGAAAACTACGTTCCTTAATGGAAACATTAAGGAAGAGATCTATATGACGCAGCCTGAGGGTTTCACATCTGTTGGAAGCGAGCATAAGGTATGCAAGCTTCAGAGATCGATCTACGGTCTCAAGCAAGCATCACGGAGTTGGAACCTGAGATTCAATGAAACAATTAAGGAATTTGGTTTCATCAATAATCCCGAGGAGCCATGTGTTTACAAGAAGGTAGTTAAAAGCGCTGTGACGTTCCTAGTACTGTATGTTGATGACATTCTACTCATTGGGAATGATGTAGGAATGCTGCAGTCAACTAAAGTATGGTTGTCTAGCAGATTTTCGGTGAAGGACATGGGTGAAGCATCCTATATTCTTGGAATACAGATCTATCGGGATAGATCGAAACGGATGCTCGGACTCACCCAAGCTACCTACATCGATACCATACTTAAGAGGTTCTCTATGGAAGAGTCCAAGAGAGGACACCTACCTATGTGTCACGGGGTCACTCTATCCAAGTCTATGTGTCCAAAGACTGATGAGGAGATAGAGAGTATGGCACGTGTACCATATGCCTCGGCAATAGGTAGTATTATGTATGGCATGATCTCGACTAGACCGGATGTCGCATATGCTCTGAGTGTCACGAGCCGCTACCAGGCCAACCCCGGCCAATTGCATTGGAAGGCTGTGAAGGATATTCTTAAGTACTTAAGAAGGACTAAGAATATGTTCATGGTCTATGGGGGTGGTGAACTGAAACTGGAAGGCTACACAGATTCTAGCTTCCAGTGTGACGTGGATGATTCGAAATCAACCTCTGGATTTGTATTCATGCTCAATGGTGGTGCTGTCTCTTGGAAGAGTTCCAAGCAAGACACCAACGCGGATTCAACCACTGAGGCTGAGTACATCGCAGCATCAGCTGCTGCTAAAGAGGCCGTTTGGATAAGGAATTTCGTCCAAGAGTTGGGCGTCATTCCTAATGGAGTTGGTCCAGTCCTGGTGTACTGCAACAACACGGGTGTATAATGATTAACAATTGCGTTGAGTAAAGACCTAGAATACACTAAAGTGTATGTTAGATGTGATAGTGGGTATGACGGCTATCATGAAACACATCTAATAGTCACTGTGTATTCTGAACATGTTCCTAGTCGATTGGGCCGTCAAAATGAGGATAAGGCCGCCCGAGCTAGAGACTAGTATCTGCAATGCGAAGTACCATGTTTCATTGGTAGGGAACATTGTGATGTTCTGAGCATGCAGATAGATAGTGACCTGGTGATCTATCGAACTACCATCGTTCGGACTTTCCAAGTGGTTACCATTTGTCGAGTGGATAAGTCCGAGGTCTTGTTTGTACTGATTAGTCCTCACGACTCGAAACGTCATTGAGACTCTACATGATAGGCGTCTCACTTTTACCCGTTTGCCGACTCACTTGGGGTCATAAGGCGTCGGGATTGGGTGAGACCCCGATGCATGTAGGAGTCGATGCATCATTGTCGAGGATTCACCGCTCGCAGACATGCATGGATATCCTATGCTATCTGAGGGGATAATAGTGTATAAATCTCTGGCCAGAGTACTAGAAGTGTTTTAGGTAAATGTGTTTACCTAGTTACACTCGTGATGTCACTATTCGATCTCCAAGATGTATGCATAGCTATCGGATCTATAACGACTCTCGATCTACCAATGGTCGTTGATCTGATCGGGATATATGGATTTAAAGGACCGTAATGTACGCTAACCACGATCAACTGGTTCTTGCAGGCACTATCAGTGATACCTAGGGGATCATGGGGCGATGTTGCTAGACGCTCTTACCATGATTCGTTGGGCAAGTCCGGGATTGTGATTCCGGAGCCACAATGGTTGTGGGCCCACGGCTAGCTGTATCCCTGAACCAACACAAGTACTGGAGTCGAAACTCCCACGATGAAGTCGCAGCAATGGATATCGTCATTTGGACCCGGGCCCGATGGGCCGGTCCAAGTCCATTGTTAGTCTACTTAATGTAGACTTGAGGACTTTAATCATTAACTCAATTCATAACACAACTCCTAAACCCTAAACCTAGAAGTGTGCGCCGCCCCCTCTCCTCTCCAAAAGCCGCCGCCGCCGTGCGCCGCCGCCGCCGCCTCTCTTCGCCGGAAAATCGTTTCCGGCCAAATTTGAAGAGGAGAATCCGTCCGTGACGATCTCGTCAGTACTTCTAGTGCAGGCTGACGAAGGAGTCTCGCATCTGGTCATGGACCAGATTGACGATATCTACCGCCGCCTACCGTGTAGTGCCGTTTTCTTTACGAAACCGGTCGGAGCCAGGCACAAGTTGCCAGCAAGGTAGCAATCTTAAACTCCCTATGAATGTCATAGATTTGATTTGTTTTATCGTATTGATCGTCTCCCGGCAGTTTTATTTGTTCTTCCGCTGCCTCACCGGGAGGCGTGATCCGGATCCCAACAAGTTTAAGTTGTCGGTGGAGCTGTTTCCAGTTTGTGTCAGCAGTGAGATTGAATAGGGAGCTTGGCCTTGTTCTCTATTATTGTTCCCGACACTTAGAATATTTCCCGATTGCCAAATTCTATCGCGATACCCAAGCTACTGTTCACCGAACCTTATCTTCTTCGATTGTCGACGGTAGACAGCTCCGACGAGGGCGAGAGTGGTAGTGTTGGACTCCTCTTGCTGAGACGCTTCGTTTGGATATTGATTTCGAACGTTTGCTTGAAGCTGGTGAGGTGTGCGAAGTCATCTCCCTTGTGTAGTCTGTTGGCATAAGCGTCGGATTTCGCTCCTAGGTTTTTGGGGTAAGTGTTCAGACCCTGTCTTGTGTTGTTTAGAGCTCTCTGTTGAGTTAGATGGGGTAGGATAGCACTGGTTGAGTTCGTAGCTCCCAACTGTTGCTTTTCTGTGTTTCGGTTCTTGAGTAATTGCTAGTGATGGCTTAGCAGGTGACAGATTTGTGTTTCTCGGACCCTGTTATAGTAATTGTAGCTCAGAAGATTTGAGGTACGGATGTCAGCTTGTTTTACAGCTTTGGATTGAGCATGGGTGATTATGCTTGCTGTTGTGTATGTTTTGCGTGTGATATATGTTTTGGTGTTGAACATTTTAGCTGTTGCATACACGCATTTTTCACCTTGAGTTCAGATATGTTGTAGCCGTGCCTTGTTGTTGCTGATTCTGTGCGTGCCAGGATGCTGCTGAGGCTGAGCGGGTAACTCCCGTGTGAGCAAAAGCAGGTGGAGATGGTTGTTAGCATCTGGTATGGTGTACTGGAGATGAGTGGGTAGCTCCCATGTGCTCAGTATACCCGTGACCACGAACTGATTGTTCCTTTGATCAGACCTTGCTGTTGAGCTGTTGTTGAGATCCATTGGCTCCCTGATTTCAGTTGTAGCCTTGATCCCTTGCATAGCATGTGTATATTTATCTGTTGCTTTTCCTTATGCTGTTTATTGCTGCTCTCCGTACTGGGGTTTGACCCCGATGTCCTCTGGGGCTTGTATGTTTTTTCCTGTGTATTGCTTTCAGGTTCCCAGGTTTCTCTGCTGGTCGTGGATTTGACCCAGCTGGAGGTGCCCCAAGAGGTGGATAGAGTGTCCCAGTTAGCGTATAGCATATATGTACTAGTACAATTAGCCTGGGAATGCCCTGTGCTTGTGGGATTGTGTTATCCGTTGTAGTACTGGTATTTGTATTTGTTTAAATGCTGTACTGTTGTATCGAGTGTTTATAAAATACTGGGATTACTTTAAGTATGATTGTATTTTAAATTATATGTTTTAAACCGTCAGGACAAAAGCGAAAATTTTAAGCCACTTTTGTATGCTTCCGCTACTGTTGTGTGGTTTAACTCTGAGTAGAGCACGAGGCCTGACAGTATGACTCCCTAATAGGGTACATCCCAATTCAGCAATAGAACATCACATCCTCATGGGGTATTCCCTGGAGACTTCTCTACAGCCTAATATAAATAATATACATAACTGGGACACTCTATCCACCTCCCCGGGGAACCACCAGCTGGGCCATCTCCACGACCAGCTAAGAAATCTGGATAACCTGAACAACACATAGCCAAACAAAACAATCCAGCCCAGAGGGACATGGGGTCAAACCCCAGTACAGAGAGCAACATAAAACAGCAAATATATAGATCAAGTTATAAATGCGATGCTATGCATGAGAACAGGGAGCTCAAAGGATTCAAAGGACTGCACACAGCTAAATACCAGAACTGGGAGTGGTCACCAAATGTGTGAGAGAATGGGAGTTACCCAGGCGCTCGATCACACATGGTACCAACCACAAACAGATTACAGGGATGGCCGCAACTCATGTGAGAGAAGGGGAGCTATCCAGGCGCTCAATGACATGAAATACTAGCACAAGCTAGAACAGAAAGGCCACAACACATGTGAGAGAATGGGAGCTACCCAGGCACTCAATCACACGCACCTTCTCAACAAGGATTAGCTCAACAGCAAAGAACGACATATCACAAGTTCTCACAGCGGGCTGCTCACATGGAATCACCAAGAATGGAGCGTACAACATGATATGCGTGTATGCATAATAACAGCTTGCAAGATAACATGCACAAACAGATGCAAGCAATAGTACAGGATTAACAGCATACACATTGCCCAACATAACATCACACACTCATTTATACACAAGTCCATATCAAAGCTGTAAGTATAAGCTCACATCCGTACCTTAGCTTTCTGAGCTACAATTACCACAACAAAGTCCCGAGCAACTCAAATATGAAACCTGCTAGGCCAACAACAACGACAATACACAAAGACAGTATGCACAGAAACTCTAACTGGGAGCTACGCTTACTTGAAGCACTACCTGAGCAGCAGAACCAAATCTGCCAGTCCGCAAACAACGACGCACTGTAGCTCCTTCTTGTTCACTCTCTGAGCTAACCCAAATTTACGAAAGAGGTATAAGAAGAGACGCCTTGGTAAGAGGAATCCAACGCTACTACTCTTGCTCCAATTTGAATCTTCTACCGCGCTCAACAGCAAAGAACGACATATCACAAGTTCTCACAGCGGGCTGCTCACATGGAATCACCAAGAATGGAGCGTACAACATGATATGCGTGTATGCATAATAACAGCTTGCAAGATAACATGCACAAACAGATGCAAGCAATAGTACAGGATTAACAGCATACACATTGCCCAACATAACATCACACACTCATTTATACACAAGTCCATATCAAAGCTGTAAGTATAAGCTCACATCCGTACCTTAGCTTTCTGAGCTACAATTACCACAACAAAGTCCCGAGCAACTCAAATATGAAACCTGCTAGGCCAACAACAACGACAATACACAAAGACAGTATGCACAGAAACTCTAACTGGGAGCTACGCTTACTTGAAGCACTACCTGAGCAGCAGAACCAAATCTGCCAGTCCGCAAACAACGACGCACTGTAGCTCCTTCTTGTTCACTCTCTGAGCTAACCCAAATTTACGAAAGAGGTATAAGAAGAGACGCCTTGGTAAGAGGAATCCAACGCTACTACTCTTGCTCCAATTTGAATCTTCTACCGCCAACAATCGAAGAAGATAAGGTTCGGTGAACAGTATCTAGGGTATCATGACAGAGTAAGTATACGGGAAATATTTCTAAGTGTTGGGGAAGATATCGCGTTCGAATGGTCAAAGTCCTCTATTAAGAACTCAAATCTGCTCAAATCTGGTGAACAGTAACCGACGACAAATCGAGGCCACAGCTGACACTAGCTCAGATCTGAGTACCACTCCAGATCTGATCTCTACGCCCAAAAACATATTTGAACTTCCTTCAAAACGACGTCGCACAGAAGTCCACTTTTACACTGGACACGTCATCCCACTAGCACCAAATCTGCTATAGCTAAACGGCACCGCATCGCAACTCAGCTCTGGATGACCAGATCTAACACTAACACTGACCAGCGTCTACTGCTAACTCAAAAAGACATTGCACTATCTTCAGATCTAGATAACCCGAAACCGATCCACACCAAACCCTCCAATCAGGCCGGATCACAAAGCGCTAACAACTTACGCATCTCAAATCTGGTTTCTCCCAAACGACGCCGTTTCGCTACCCGCACATGATATCAATTAGCAAACTCAAAAATTCTTTGAGACAACCAGATTCGACCTCTAGCCTCGATTACAATCACCAGCGCCAAATCCGAAGTCACCAACCAGCACTTCTCAACTCTCCAAATCTGATTACTACCCCATAGAGCTCTACCACTATCCAGAGCTGTTCTAAACACAATTTTACAGAGAAACCCAATACGCTCACCAAGCATACCAGCTCAAAGCTGGTCCATCCTAGATCTGTTCACGCCAGATCTGGTCTATACCAAACCTGATTAATTAACTTAATTAATCCACAAATTTGGGTCTCACACAATGCGTGTACGCCAATGCTACCCGTATATATAGCCCGGCTCAAGTTATTGAGGGGAGGGGTTTTGTGTGCCGGAAAGTTGTGCATGCCATTGACACTTGTTGTGAGTTGGATGGAACACCCATGACGTTGGATCATATTATTGAAGACATTATGCGACCGTGCATTACAACTCAACATTGATGGATCGTCTTCATACGTGATGGTAATCAGCGTCATATTATTGAGCTCTTACTGGAGGTAAGGTAAAAGGATGGGTGTTGCATTTGATGTAATTGGGCTTTACCTTTCGGGAGTCATGGTTGGCTGATATTATTCAGGACCATGATTTATCCATTGGCCTCTGTGCACCCACTAACGAAACTGGCTTTCTCGGTTTCAGTAGAGGGTGGAGAAGTCGTTAATATAGTGGTAGGGTGATTCATGAAATTAAATAACCATATTTTATGTATTAGTAAATTATATTCATTGATGTATGTCTGTTTTTAATTCAGTATATTTACTTGAGCAATCCACTATCATTGATTCTCGATAATGACAAACTAAACAGAGAGAACTACCTTGATTGGTTACGGAACCTCAGGATTGTTCTGGCCTCGGAGAAGCTAGTATGTGTACTAGACAAATCTTCTCCAAAACAAGAACCTGCTGACATCAGCCTGAGGAGCTGAATAAGCTTGAGACATGGTGGGACCATGATCTCAAAGTCAAGTGCTGTATGTTGGAATCTGTGCCCAATGAGCTGCAGAGAAGTTTTGAGGAAGCAGTGCATGTTGCTGACGTTCACCAGCACCTCAAAGAACTATTTGGGAAGATCCTACGAGCTAAAAGGTACAATACTACCTAGGAGCTCAGGATGAGCCGCATGCGACAAGGGACTTCGCCCACGAGCATGGAGTACGCATGATAGGGCTCATTGAGAAGTTGGTGAGCCTCGATCTCAAACTTACGCATGAGCTGTGTAACGACCAGATCATTTTGAAGTCCACAATTAGAAAGATATGAGATTGAGGGATTACATTGCTATTACAATTCGATTCTTGAATATTTCTGTCTATGCCATGATCAATCTTTATTTTGTTATGGATTGATATTCAAATGTTAGAATGCAAGTACAGTAGATATTTAGTGACTTCTGAAAACCAAGTGGATCCTTTATTTAACTAAAATTCTCGGTTTCCATGCACATCTTTTGTTTTAAAAACAGAGCACGCTTCCTCCAGAATTTTGCATATTGATATAACGTGTTTGCTTTCCTTAGTCATTGTAAATCATGTAAATATATCTTAAGCTGCTTCATGCATCATTACTTTCAAATCAAATCATATTAAGCGGTGCTCGCTCTCAAGAAGCCGAACAAAATTCTTTCAAAGTGTTTTAAAGGAAACAGGCGGTGCGCAAGAAGTATACTGGGATTTTCTGCTGTTCTTGTGTTAAAGATACCAGGCAAGTAAACTCTCTTTCTTGCTCACGCAATAGAAAGCATATATTCAATTCTGTTTTTATGATTATGTAGGGTTTTAAAGGAAGGAAGATGGCCTGGCTGTTCTTCGAAGAAAAACCAGAAGTTCATGCTCTGTTTTTATGAAGAAGTTGAGTTACTGTATTTTGATTCAAAGATGATTTAGAAAATGTTTTGATAATGTTCTTCTAATGAATTCCTGAGGTTTTCCGAGATTCATTGATCGAAGTAGCTTACAAGTAGCTTATTCGATCATTTCCAGAAGTTTCATAAGATATGTCGAAGTCTTTAGAGGGAGGTAACCTTCGTAGTTCATGGTTATCTACATGTTAAGTATGAGAGCTGGTTCTTATACCACTGCTGATATTGCTTTGTCGAAAATATTCTATGTATAAAATCAGCAGTTGCATTTCTTTCTTTTGAAAACTAGCAGATGCATTCCATTTTGATATTTCAGCAGTTGTTTTATTGTATGAGCGATTGGTTGTAGCGACTGGTTGTAGCGACTGGTTGTTGCGACTGGTTTATGTGCTAACGACATCGTTTCACTTTACCTTTGTTTAAAAGACCTCGCGACTGGATTCTTGTCTTGCGACTGATTCCTATTCGTTGCGACTGGTACTGTTCATCCAGCTGGTATTAGTCTTGCGACTGGTACTGTTCACTTCAGCTGGTTACTGTTCATTCTTCGTTTTCGTCAGCAGATAACGAAATTTCATAATTTGATTCTCTTTTCAATTCTGAATCAGTTCAAATGAATCTTTCGACTTATCCGACAGATTCAACTAGCTAAGTTATTCAGTTTTCATCTTCGCAAGCTTTATAAGGGAATTCTTTACAATTCCAGAATATCATTTGATAAACAAAAACCAGTAAGTCGAACAAAAGAAAGACAACAGTTTTCACGAGAGAAAGAAAGAGCAGAACAATGTTTTATGAAATGTTTTAAGTTATGACAATAAAAAGGGTACCTAATGAAAAGGTGAGTGCGCGGCTGACGAACCGTGTGCCCTTTTAACCAGGAAGGATTAGGATTACAGTTCGACGGATCTGTATACCCCTTCAACCATGAGCCGTAGTGCTAAGACTGATATCAGGAGTTTGATCAAACGAAATGGACCAAATGTTTATAGTATTGTCATAATTTTCCAGAAAATGAACGAAGAGCACAAGTGCGATTCTAAGCTCAGCTCTTAAGAATGTTTAAAGAAAATGATTTCAAAATTGACTCATGTTTTATGCTTTAATACTCGATTCAAATTTCATACTTATGTTTACGCTTGTTTATTCATAAGTGTAATTCCAGTTCAGACTCCAGTATGTATTAGTCCATGGACGATGGTATAATTTGCTTTCGTTATTCCAGAATTTTACCTGCTGGGCCTTTGGCTCACTAGTTTTCATTGAGTGCAGGTGATTCACAGTAGGAGCTGGAGGGAGATGAACAGAATGGAAGGAATGTGTTTATCGTGGACAACAGAGTTCTTTATTTCCTTCTGTTCCAAAGTTCATAGCTTCTTTTTTAGAACACTTTTGTATTGTACTGAATATTCTGATGTGAGTTTGTATCAAAACAAAATTTCTGAGTTTGTTATGTTGTAAGGATTTCAACCAGACGTTATCACACTACGAGATGCATCATTGACATAATTGATATAGTTGTTCTCATTATTTCCGCACCATTGCATAAATTATTCTAAGAACACTTTTGTATTGTACTGAATATTCTGATGTGAGTTTGTATCATAACAAAATTTCTGAGTTTTTATGTTGTAAGGATTTCAATCAGACGTTATCACACTACGAGATGCATCATTGACATATGATATAGCCGCTTTCTTCATTTCCGCACCATTGCATAAGTTATCCTAGATTTCTTATCTTCGAACGTGAGAAATTTTATTATTCTCGTTTAACCCAGATAGTTAGTAGCGATCCATTCTCCAATGTTTATAACTCTTGATTTTATTCAATTGAGCCCCAAAACTTATAATTATTCCGTCAATAAAATGAGGTTCGTTACAAGCTGTCTATGGATTTGTTACTTCTCTCTCTTCCTCCTGTGTTCAATATTTTTTTAGTTAACTTCAACATGAAAAAACTGGATGGCAGCCTTGAAGAATTGGTCAACATATTGGTCGTGTGATTAAAACATCAATAGGACAAACATGTTCTCCTGATGGGATCAACTTCCTCTGTGAAGAAGGGTCCCATAGGCAAAGGAAAGAAGTATTCTTCCCAGTCAAAGGGGGCGCTGCCAGCATAAGAAAAAGGCGATATATTCCAAGATGGACAATTCTAAGGGCGTTTGCCACCACTACCAGCATGAAATGTTGGATTTGATCCATGCAGATGTGTGCGGCCCACTTAGTAAATGTACAAAGTACGGGCACACCCTGCATTACCTTTGCCGATGACTGATGGATCTGTGTAAACTGATCCTGATTAATTTTTGAATTACACAAAACCTGTTATTGTGTTTCTAATTGATTTACGTAGTGTGCAGAAATTATGTAAGAAGAAAAGAATATGGAAGAGATATGAACAGTAAGAATCTGAAAGAGAATTGTTGAAATCGTGTACGCGAAAGAGGAGTAGAAAGTTGCTGATTGAAGAAGCAGAATTCAGCAACCATGACATCAGCATTGCTGATTGAAGAAGCAGAATTCAGCAACCATGACATCAGCGTTGCTGATGAAGAAAAGAAGTTTTTCAGATTCGCTTATGTGGACAGCTTCGCTTATGTGGCATCCTAAGTGGACAGATTTGCTTATATGGCGTCCTAAGTGGACAACTTTCCTTACGTGGCGTCCTAAGTGGACAGCTTTGCTTACATGGCGTCATGAGTGGACAGCTTCGCTTACGTGGAGTCCTACGAGGTTGCTGAAATATAAGTTGAAGGTTGCTGAAATATATGTTGAAGAAGCTGGTGGCAGCAACCGTGACGTCATCATAACTATTACAAGAGTTGTTGGAACTATTACAAGAGCCGTTGGAACTATTACAAGAGCTGTTGGAACTATTACAGAAGCTGTTGGAACTATTACAAGAGCTGTTGGAACTATTACAAGAGCTGTTGTACGCAATCACCATTTAAAAGGTAAAGAATCTGTGGCTAAAATTGAGTCGTACATATGCCTTCAATCAAGGGAACAAGATTAGTACTATTCTGGGAAATAGTACAATATACAGAGGATGATTGTACCAACTTGGAAAGAAGACAAATTAGCCATAACAAGCGCAGAAAGGAATTGGAATTAATCTAAAGGCCATATTTTGGGGGAAGCAAATATATATACAAGAAGCACTATTGAAGAAAGTTATTTTGACAAATTAAGTGTTGCACAGTGCACAAATTGAGAGGGAAGAAAAACAGAGAGACGAAGCCGTCAACTATTATTAGACCAGAGGAGCGCTTATTGCACAGTTGACATGCTGAGTCTCAATCAGCTTTTGTAGAAGAATTCTTCCAAGTGTGTGAGATTTAATTATTTTGAGAGTTGAGCTATACACTGTAAAATCTCACACACACAGATTCACTCGCATATTTTGAGAGATGTGCGAAATTGCTTAGCGAGTGAATCAAAACCCAAATGCAAATCAGATCCCGTCCAAGCACGACGATGTTAAACTCTGTGTCTGTAGCCTTTCTCACATAGGCGTAAAACAAGTGAGTGACAGCCGAGGGCTGGTGGAGTCTAGGAGTTCTCGTAACTGCTGGTTGTTGGATCGGGTCTGTACATGAGGTCTAGATCAAATCTTCTAGTGGAACCTTCCGAGGAGGAAGAAGGGGAGACGTAGGACATTAAAGTCCGAACTTCCATAAACAAATCGCACTGTTTGTATTCTTTACGATTTACAGTTCTGCATACGCTTTTACTTAGCACGCATAACACATTAGAATGTACACTTGCACAGTAGCAGATTTCTGTGTAACAGAAATCTGTTTGCATCGTTTTAAAATATTAGGATTCATTTCTGGTGTTTTCCGCATGTTTTCATTACATACCAGATCTGTCTCCGGTACTCCATTTTATGTTCAAGAACCCGAGGTATTCCACCTCATAATAGCAGCGCAAAATTTTAATTTTTTTAGTAACAGCGCTTGCTTGCATTTATTTTCCCATTTTCGGTCCTAACAATGACTACTCGAGATATGAGGTATTTATATTTAATTAAATATATAAATCTGAGTCCTATAAAAGGTTCAAGAATTCAAGAATGGAGTAGAAAGGCCACTGGGCATAAGTATTAAAGCTCTTCGATCTGATCTAGGTGGGAAATACTTAAGAAAGGAGTTCTGTATTATCTTAAAGAGAACGAGATTATCTCACTGTTAACACCTCCAGGGACGCCATTGCAAAATGGTGTAGCTGAGGATTGTAATCAAACCATGATTGAGATGGTTCAATCTGTGATGAGCTTTACTAAACTTTCACCCATGTGTTGGTGTATGCGCTTGAATGTCGATATTGTTGTTGAACAATGTCCGCACTAAAGCAGTGGAAAGATTCCATATGAGATATGGATAAGCAAACCGCTCAAGTACTCGTACTTGAGATTATGTGGATGTCCCGCTTACGTGAAACAGACAGTGGGAGATAAGTTGGATATCGATCCATCTTATGTTACTTCGTGGGGTATTCAAAGAACTCGATTTGATACTATCTCTATCATCATGCGGAAGCGAAAGTGTTTGTTTCCAAAATGCCACCTTATTGAAGAAAATGTATACTGGATAGAAATGGCAACATGAAAGAACTAGAAGAAATTTGAGATCGACCAAAAGTGAGTATTGTGCACGTTCTTAGGAGATCGGAAAGTTTCCCTAGACCTCCCGCGCGGTATGGTTTCTTGATTGAAGAGGATCAAGGTGATGATCCTGACGTTGATGCGATCCGAAAAACTTCAAGGAGGTATTTTTGATGTTGATTCTTCATTATGGATTGAAGCCCCGCAGCCTGAGATAGCTCCATGTGCGAAAACCAAGTTTGGTACTTAGTAGATCCTCATGGACGAATCGTTCCGATAGGATGTAATTGGATCTATAAAAGGAAACATGGGCCTGATGGTAAGGTACTTACCTTCAAGGAACGATTGGTTGCGAAATGTTACACTCAAAGGCAAGGTGTTGACTTTGATGAAAATATTTAATCGGTCACTATATTCGAGTCCATGAAGATACTGCTAACCATAGCTGCATGGTATGACTATGAGATATGAAAAATGCATGTGAACACTGTGTTCCTTAATGGAAACATTAAGGAAGAAATCTACATGACGCAGTCTGAGGGATTCACATCTGTTGTAGCGATCATAAGGTATGTGAGCTTCAGAGATCAATTTATGGTCTCAAGCAAGCATCAAGAAGTTGGAACCTGAGATTTTGCGAAACAATTAAGAAACTCGGTTTCGTCAAGTGCCCGAAGGAACTGTGCATGTACAAAAAGTTAATAAAAGACGTGACATTTCTCGTACTCTACGTTGATGACATTCTATTCATTGGGAATATGTAGGAATGCTTCAGTCAACAAAATTATGGCTCTCTGGAATGTTTGCGATGAAGGACTTAGGTGAAGCATCCTATATTCTAGGAATTAATATCTATAAAGATAGATCAAAAGGGATACTTTGAACTCACCTAAGCGACCTACATCGACACCATGCTTAAGAGGTTCTCTTTGGAGGAGTTTAAGAGAGGACATCTACCTATGTGTCAGTGATACTCTGTCCAATTCGATGTCTCAAAAGACTGACGAGGAGATAGAGATGATGACAAGTGTGTCGTATGCATCGGTAATAGGTAGAATAATGTATGGTATGACATCTACTAGGCCTGATGTCACCTAGGCTCTGAGTGTCACGAGCAGATATCAAGCCAACCCCGGCCAAATGCATTGTAAGATTGTGAAGCATATTCTTAAGTTCTTGAGAAGGACTATGAATATCTTCATAGTCTATGGGGTGGAGAATTAAAAACGGAAGGCTACACTGACTCTAGCTTCCAGAGTGATGTGGATGACTCGAAGTCACCCTCTGGATTTTATTCATGTTCAATGGAGGTACTGGCTTTTGGAAGAGTTCAAAGTAGGACACCACTACGGATTCAATCACTGAGGCTGAATACATTGCAGCATCCGATGCTCCTTAGGTGGATGTTTGGATGAGAAATTACGTCCAAGAGTTTGGCATAATTCCTGAAATAGTTGGTCTAGTCCCGATGTACTACGACAACAGGATGCCATTTCTCATGCAATGTAGTCCAGGTATCATCTTTGATCGAAACATATATGAGAAAAGTTCCACATTATCCGAGAAATTGTGGGGAGAGAAGACATCGTTGTCGAATGAGTCACCTCTATAGACAACATCACTGCTCAACTTACGAAGCTTTTACCAGGACCATTGTTTGGAAAACAAGCAATGGGACTATGTCTCATGACTAGTTGGCTATAGGGCACGTGGGAGATTGTTATAGTAGTTTCCCAACTAGCCAGCTGTTGATAGTGGGTTTTGTTAACTCTACTGTAAAAATGATTTTTATTCATATAATTTACATTTGCATGAACGTTATTTATCTTCGATTTTATTGCATAAAATTGTTGGATAAAGACCTTCAATGTACTATAGTGTATGTTAGATGTGATAGTGGATTTGATGGCTATCATGAAGCGCATCTAATAGTCACAATACATTCTACATCAGTTCCTAGTCCATTAAGGATCGACTGAGTTCAAGAGTAGCACCTACGATGCGAAGTACCATGCTTCATTGGTAGGGAACATAGAGATGTTATGAGCATGAAGATGGATAGTGACGTGGTGATCTATAGAACTACCCTCGTTCAGAATTTCCAAGTGGCTATCATTTTTCGAGTGCATTAAGTCCGAGGTATTGGTGTTACATATTAGTACTAATTACTCGAAACTTAATTGAGACTCTACATGCTAGTCGCCTCACTTTGACTCTTTTACCGACTCCATGAGGGTCATCAGGTGGCGAGGTTGGGTGAGGTCACGATGCATGTAGGAGTTGATGCTTTTTGTCGAGGATTCACAGCTCTCCTTTGTGCATGGATATCCTATGCTATCTGAGGTGATAATAGTGTGAAAAATCTCTGGCCAGAGTGTGAGGCCCGAAATATTTAGATAATTAATCGGGTTTAGCATAGACCGGATCAGGCGTGAGCTGATCTGGGACGGGCAAGCTCTGAGCTGGTACGCTTAGTGAACATAAGCGCATCTATGCGTGGACCAGATTTGGACTAATTTCGTAGAACGGTCAGATCTGGATGGTTGGATCGCATATATATTGTCGTCTCAAGATACCGTAGGTATGCTAAGTTGGATATCCTAAGTGGGTGATGGAGCGACGTCGTTTGGGAGAAACCAGAATTTTAAGGGGGTGCAAAATCTGGTAGTGTGCGGACCTTCCTGGTTCGAAGGTTTATTGTATACCGGCTTGGTTCAGGGAATTCAAATCTGGACAGTGCGTGTGATCTGTTCTGGGTGTGAAATCTGAGGGAAACAAGATCTGCTAGCGGGTGTAAGCAGCAGGGTGCATCAATTGGTTAAGAAGAGAGCAGGATAGATGTTTCAGAAGTTTCAAGGTGTTATCCAATGGAGAAGGACCTCTGGTTGAAACGGAGAACTGGATGGTGGTGCGATGCTGTTTTGAGAAACCAAATCTGGTTGCGAGCTGGCTTAGGTATACGCGAGGGATTGTGTATACCCGCTGGAAGAGAGAGACCAGTGAGCTGGTCGATTTGAGTGGACTTCTATGTGACGTCGTTTGGAGGAGTCCAAATCTGGTGTAGAGTGGAGTCCAGATCTGGTATAGTGTTCGGATCTGAGCTGGTACCAGCTGTGAGCCCCGAGTGTCGGTGGCTACTGTTCACCAGATCTGGAGACCTAAGTTCTATAAATAGAGGACTTTGACCAGACATACGCCACTGCTTCCCAACACTTAGAAATATCACTCCCATAAACATTTTCTCTGCTGTAGCGAAACCCTTACTGTTCACCGTAGTCTGTTTCCTTCGATTCCCGGCGGTAGACGATGCAGCTTTGAGCAAGGCTTGTAGTATTGAGTTCCTCTTGCCAAGACCATTCTTTCTATACCTCTTTTGAGAGATTTTATCAACTGGAAGAGGAACGCGAAGAAGCTACAGTGTGCTATCATTCGTATCCTGGTCGATTGGTTCTTCTGCTCAGGAAGTGCTTTCGAGTAAGTATAAGATCCTACCTTATTCTTCATTTAGAGCTATCTGTTGTGTTTTGGAGGTAGGATAGAACTGGGTTGAGCTGGTAGCTCCCTGTTATGGTTTCTGTGCTTAAGGTCCCTGAGTTGATTATCGTGTTTGGCTAAGCAGGTTTCAGATCTGAATTTTTCGGGACTCTCGTTGTGATAATTGTAGCACAGAAGCTAAGGTACGGATTTGAGCTAGTATTACGGCTTTGGGATAAGCTTGGATATATGTATACGCTTGCTGGTATGCGTGCAGTGTGTATGATATCGTATTGTGTGGCTCGCTGTTGTTCTGTGTTGATTATTGTAAGCTGTTGCATTGTCATACATGCATTTTCCCTGTTGAGCTCAGATCTTGTTAGCCGTGTATTGTTGTGCTAACCCGTGTGTACCAGCATGCTTCTATTGAGGACAAGCGGTAATACCGTGCTCCTCATCTCCCTGCTAATCAAGTTGTTAGCCGCTATGAGACTAGTAGGATAGAGCTGGTGGAGCTCGTAGCCCCGATTTCGTAGTTCTGTGCTACTGTCCCTGAGTTTTGTTGTTGTTGTTTGGCCAAGTAGGTGGCAGATTTGAGTTGCTCGGGACTTTGTTGTGGTAATTGTAGCTCAGAAAGCTAAGGTATGGATTTGAGCGTGTATTACAGTTTTGAGATAGGCATGGATATATGTGTAGTCTGCTGTATGTTGTACAATGTACGCTATTGTGTTGATTGTTGCAAGCTATTGCATTTGCATACACGCATTTCACTCTTGAGCTCAGATCTTGCTAGCCGTTCTTTGCTATGCTAATCTGTGTGTACCAAGGTGCTTGTATTAAGGACGAGCGGCAATACCGTGCTCCTCATCTCCCTACTGGGTTATTGTTAGCCACTATGAGCCGAGTGAATAGCTACCACATCTCATGAGTTGGGCAACATCAGGTTGAGTGAATTGTTATGCATCTGGTACCGTGTGTTGGGATGAGTGGATAGCTACCATTCTCTCATACACATCGTGGGCACTATCTTCCATTCGATTGTATCAGTTGTTGAGCTTTTTTTGAGTTCATTGGCTCCCTGCTTCTGTTGTAGTCTGTGGTTGTGGTTTTCTGTTGTTCTCATGCATAGCACGTGCATTTATATCTTGTTTCTATCTACATGCTATTTATGTTGCTCTCCGTACTAGGGTTTGACCCCATGTCCATCTGGGGGATGGATTGTTTTGTTTGCCTGTGTGTTGTCCAGGTTTTCCAGGTTTCTCAGTTGGTCGTGGAGATGGCCTAGCTGGAGGTGCCCCAAGAGGTGGATAGAGTGTCCCAGTTATGTATATTATTTATATTAGACAGTAGAGCAATCTCTAGGGAATACCCTGTGAGGATGTGATGTTCTACTGTTGTTTTGGGATGTACCCTGTTAAGGGAGTCACTCTATTCTTGTATTGATATTTGTATCTGTTTTTGGTTGGTCTTCTGTTGTTGTACACCAATATTTGGAATATCGTTGTATTTTGAAGTATGATTTTCTACGTCAGGCCAAATAGAAAAATTTTAGCCACTATTTTAAATGCTTCCGTGATTATATTTTATGTGGTTAAACTCTGTGTTGTGCATCGGGCCTGACATTTTTGCTATCAGAGCTTAAACTGGGATTAACTCGAATTCTTTTGATCACACTTGAGTCTAGGCACTTTGTTTCATGTTGAATGTGGTTGAATATGTGCTATACCTGCTGTGTGATCTTACTGTATTAGTATTTGCTTAGATGCAGCCTAGACGTAGGGGTAGAGCTACCAGACAGATTCCGGAAGAATTTGAGGGACAGAATGATGAGATTAAGCGTAGCATTCCTGATCGTAGGCGTACTAGGCAGATTGATGATGAGGTTGATGTGCTGGCAGCCCGTGTGGATGAGATGGAACTGATCATGACGAGGTTTCAGCGCATGAATCCTCAGAATTTCGATGGTGACGAGAGTAGTTCCGAGCGGAGTCCTGGCTGCAGCATATTATCGGACTGTTGATAGAGTACGCTATGATGATGAGCGCATACTGAGTTTGGCGACCTTCCAACTGAGGAGGAATGCAGAGCGATGGTGGAGAGGTGCTTCACGTACGCTTGAGGATACTGGTGTGGGGATTACTTGGGATTGTTTTTATATGGCATTCCGTCAAGAGTATTGTGACACCCAAACCCAACGGGGCCACGAGAAATGGGGTAAACAAAATTTTCGAATAAAAGAAGGGCTAAAAGATAATTTGTTATAAGCTGCATCTCTTATAACTCCAAAAAAAAAAAAAACGAAACTCAAGAACAAATTCTAAATTCAGCAGATACTCAATTACGCGCGTACTACTGCTAAAAACTTTTGCGGAAACAGGGTATTTCATATAACTTTGCAATTGCGATTTACAACAGCTGTTATTTGAGATAAATATACAACCATTGCTACTGAATTAATACAGCGTATCCTAACCAAAACAATATAACTATGACACGGAAAACGTAGGCCTTGGATAAACACAACGCCACCCATCTGCTGATTCAAGAGCAGATACTCAATTACGCGCGTACTACTGCTAAAAACTTTTGCGGAAACAGGGTATTTCATATAACTTTGCAATTGCGATTTACAACAGCTGTTATTTGAGATAAATATACAACCATTGCTACTGAATTAATACAGCGTATCCTAACCAAAACAATATAACTATGACACGGAAAACGTAGGCCTTGGATAAACACAACGCCACCCATCTGCTGATTCAGGATCCACCTGCTGTTCCTCCTTCAGCTGTCGTACCTGCACCATTTTAAAAGCTAGTGAGCCTAAAGGCTCAGCAAGTAAAATCTGAGTAGTAACAATTTCAATAAAA
>KV007816.1:141571-162114 GCA_001598015.1 Dorcoceras hygrometricum
AATTTCATAAAATGCAGGCAGACATCTGTGCAATGCATATGTTAAGGAACTTCAATATACAATGTCATTTTCGTAAACATTTCAGTAACATTTCAATGGCGGAAACAGGGGAAGATAGCCCAGCTTCTCATTTCTTTCAATTTCATTTTCAGTTGATCATGGCATATAAGTTCTATGTGGTCCAATTTGCACTTTGATCAAAATGAGTCCCGATATCAGTTTTAGCATATAGCTCATATGAAAGGGCAATTGACATCTTGACAACTGTTCACCCTTCTCCTTGGTGACCTTAACTATCTATGCCATAATCTAAAACATCCTTCGTTCCTTAACAATCTTTCTTTAAACATTTCTGTAAAACATCGGGTTCCATCAGTTAAAACATTTGCTTCCCATTTTAAAACTTTACTGAGTATTGAATTCGACTTTGGAAATTATCGTTAAACTGGAACTGATTGAGAGAAAAACCAGTCGAAATGAATAGTACCAGTCGCAAGACTAATACCTACTGAAATGAAAAGGAATACATCTGCTGGTGAACAGTACCAGTCGCAAGAAGAATAAATATAAAATGAAACGATGTCGTTGGGGTGATCAGCAGACGAATACAAAACTACCTGCTGATCTTTGTATTAAATGAAACGGTGTCGTTAGAACAATCAGCAGACGAAATACAAAACTACCTGCTGATATTTGTATTAAATGAAACGGTGTCGTTAGAACGATCAGCAGACGAAGTACAAAACTACCTGCTGATATTTGTATTAAATGAAACGGTGTCGTTAGAACGATCAGTAGACGAAGTACAAAACTACCTGCTGATATTTGTATAACTAAACGAAACGACGTCGTTAGCACATCAATCAGTCGCAAGGAAAAGTGCTAACACGATTATATAAATGAATAGTACTTGAAATTAAAGCAACTGCTGAATTTAAAATCACAATGCAGCTGCTGATTCTTATTCAAAGGAAAGCAACTGCTGATACTAATAAAGAAAGACGCATCTGCTGATGAACAGTGCATCTGCTGGAATTTACGAAGAACGCTTGTAACATCAAAACAACGATCGCGCTACCAGCCGTTGCCTATTAAACCAGACTTTATACTGATCTAACTAGCACTGCTGATTACACAAATCATCAAATCCCGATATTACAACAGAGAGGAAAACATTCATAAACATTATATCAATACAGCTGCTGAATCTTAACAAGTAGAGACAGCTGCTGGGACATAACTCGACATTTGTGATATCAGAACAATAACAATGTCATCAGCTGCTGCCTATCAAACCATACCAATGATTCAACCAACAGCTACCGATTTCACAGTTATCAAATTCTAATATTACTGCTATTTCGAGAAGAACATTCATAACATTTCTGGAATTGAATTCAAACCCTCAGTATATTTTAAACTTCATAAATTTCTGAAAATCATACTGGAAGCTTTATAAACAACAAACAACATGTTTTTGAACCCATCTATCTTTCCTTATCATGTCTAAATCATTTCAAACATGAACTTTAAACATTTGAGCAACACACAACTTCTTTTGGAAATTTCTTTGAAGAACACTTTAAAACTTTTCTTTGCAAATGATACAAATCCTACTTTAAAAACAAGTATTTATATGAAAGGGATTAGTGGCAAGCTACTTGAAAAGTCAAGCATGACACACTTCCAAAATTTAGTAAAATTCCCTTCATATCATTTTTAATTTGTAAAACACCAAACCTTTTTCAAAAGAAATCATTTTACCTCCTTAAAACATTTTACAATAAATTTCTAACCAATTGTACATTGCTCTTTGGAGTTACCTGCTGGTACCAGCTGCAGCGCACCTTTACCTGCTGAAATTAACAATTCAGCAGATACATAATATTCAAAATTGCCAATTGGCCCATATGATTAATAGAATGCATAAATGTGGTCCTATGGATTTTGGGGCGTTACAAGTATGTTCCGCAGTCTTATGTGAAGGCCCGGGAGCGAGAGTTTGACAACTTGGTTCAGGGAACCATGTCGGTGGGTGAGTATGCTCGAAGGTTTTCTTCTCTTTTGGCTTATGTTCCTCATGTGTCTGGTCGCGAGAGGGCGAAGAGGAACCGTTTCTTGGAAGGACTTAACGAGGATTTGTATTCCTTGGTGTTGGCGAGTTCACCTACCAGTTATGCTGATGCAGTGGAAAAAGCAATGGACATCGAGGAAGGGTTGAAGAACCGCAGGTCTTGGGTTCAGGCTCCAGCGGTGCAAGGTTCACGTCCAGTATTCCAGGGGCGCAACCTCCCCAGTTTCCCAAGTCATCTCAGCAGCAGCCCCAACAGTCATTGCAACAGTCTGGGGCCCACAGGTTTAGGCCCCTTGGCCATCAGTTCAAGAAGAAGCGGGGTTCTAGTTCTTCTGTCTCTGGTAGTTCTAGCAGCAGCAGTAGCCCTAGGGCCATATTTTGTGGCCAGTGTGGAGGCAAACACCCCTCGACGCAATGTACAGGAGTTCAGGGTGATTGCAATAATTGTGGGCAATATGGAAATTTTGCGAGAGTGTGTCCATTGGTTGGATCTCAGCATGCCGCAGCCCCACCGCAGGGACGTGCTGGTGGATCATCTCGAGGTCATTCTTTTCCTGCTCCACAGCAGAGGATGGGAGAGACTCAGTATAGGACATTTCAGCAGCCTGGTCCTTCGCGATTTGGACAGCCTTCCCAGCCTCAGTTCTCAGGACCACAGCATGCTCAGGTGAATGCCATGACTAGGGAGCAAGCAGAGGGCACGCCATGAGGAGTGATTGCAGGTACTTGTACTGTCTTTGATTTTCCTGCACGTGTATTGTTTGATACTGGAGCATCACATTCGTTTATAGCTGATGCATTTGTGATTGAGCATGGTTTGCATACCACTTCTATATGTGATGTTGTTTCTGTTGCGACTCATACCGGCACGAGCCTATTCTCCCAAGAGATTTTGTTGAATGGCATTCTTAGGTTTTGTGAGAACGTGTTGGTAGCGAACCTGATTCGATTAGTGATGTGAGATTTTGATTTCATTTTGGGAATGGACAGGGCCATCGTGTATTATTTCCATGGCGTTGTCCGTTTTCGGCACCAATTTGGCGAGAAGTGGAACTTCTACGGCCACGATTCCCAATCGAAGATTCCATTGATCTCTGCGATGGAGATGTTTAGCCTTATGTCCTGTAGAACTCCAGGTTCATGATCTATGCTTTGGATGCATCCTTTTCGTCGTGTGTGGAGCTTGGCGACATCTCTGTTGCTCGAGATTTCCCTGATGTGTTTCCCGAGGAGATTCCTAGCTTTCCTCCAAAAATGTAGATCGATTGCAGAATTGAGTTGGTACATGGTACGGCTCCTAATTCACGAACCCCTTACCGTTTAGTGCCAGCCGAGTTGAGGGAGTTGAAGGTACAGCTTAGTGATTTGCTTGAGAAAGGTTTTATTCGACCAAGCATGTCACCGTGGGGAGCTCCTATCTTGTTTGTGAAGAAGAAGGATGCTTCAATGAGGATGTGTATTGACTTCCGGCAAATGAACAAGGATACTGTGAAGAACAAGTACCCTTTGCCGAGGATCGATGATTTGTTTGATAAAATTCAAGGTTCAGCGGTTTATTCTAAGATTAATCTGTGTTCGGGGTACCAGCAGTTGCGTATTCGAGAGGAAGATATTGCGAAAACTATGTTTAGTACGAGGTACGGAAATTATGAGTTTTTGGTTATGCCATTGGTTTTACGAATGCCCCTGCAGTTTTCATGGATTTGATGAATCGAGTCTTTCGAGAGTTCATCGATCAGTTTGTGATTGTGTTTATCGATGATATCTTGGTGTACTCGAAGACTCCGATGCAACATAAAGAGCATTTGAGGTTGGTTCTCCAACACTACGAGACTCGCAGCTGTATGCTAAGTTCTCCAAATGTGAGTTTTGGTTTGATAGAGTAGTGTTTCTAGGTCATGTCATTTCGGCAGATGGGTTATCTGTTGAGTGAATTGTTATGCATCTGGTACCATGCTCTCACACACATCGTGGCCACTATCTTCCATTCGATTGTATCAGTTGTCGAGCTCTCACACACAAAACTATGTTTCGTACGAGGTACGAACATTATGAGTTTTTGGTTATGCCATTGGTTTGACGAATGCCGCTGTAGTTTTCATGGATTTGATGAATCGAGTCTTTCGAGAGTTCATCGATCAGTTTGTGATTGTGTTTATCGATGATATATTGGTGTACTCGAGACTCCGATGCAGCATAAAGAGCATTTGAGGTTGGTTCTCCAAACACTACGAGACTCGCAGCTGTATGCTAAGTTCTCCAAATGCGAGTTTTGGTTGGAAATAGTAGTGTTTCTGGGTCATGTAATTTCGGCAGATGGGTTATTTGTTGAGTGAATTTTTATGCATCTGGTACCATGCTCTCACACACATCGTGGACACTATCTTCCATTCGGTTGTATCAGTTGTTGAGCTGTTCTTGAATTCATTTGGCTCCCTACTTCGTTTGTAGCCTGCGGCTGTGGTTTTCTGCTGTTCTCATGCATAGCACGTGCATTTATATCTTGTTGCTATCTACATGCTGTTTATGTTGCTCTCCGTACTGGGGTTTGACCCCATGTCCCTCTGAGGATGGATTGTTTTGTTTGCCTGTGTGTTGTCCAGGTTTTCCAGGTTTCTCAGCTTGTCGTGGAGATGGCCCAGCTGGAGGTGCACCTGGAGGTGGATAGAGTGTCCCAGTTATGTATATTATTTATATTAGACAGTAGAGCAGTCTCCAGGGAATACCATGTACCCTGTTAAGGGAGTCACTCTATGCTTGTATTGATATTTTCATCTGTTGTTGGTTGGTCTTCTGTTGTTTTACAACCAATTTTAATATCGTTGTATTTTAAAGTATGATTTTCTACGTAAGGTCAAAGCGAAAATTATAGCCACTATTTTAAATGCTTCCGCGATTGTATTTTGCGTGGTTAAACTCTGTGTTGTGCATCGGGCCTGACAGATCTGGTGCGAGTTGAACTGATCTGGTGTGAGATGTGCTAATCTGGTGCAAGCTGAGCTCGTCTGGTAGTACTGTAATGTTGGGTAGTGTATGTTGGTTCAAATAGTGCGAGCTGATCTGATGCTTCAGCTGGATGGTGTAGCATGCTGATATTTCTCGTGATAGTTGGCAAGCGCTAAGCTGATCTGAGAGTCATGTGCTGATCTGTTGACTCTAAGCTGACGTGTTGTTGCGCGTGCTAATTGTAGCGCATCGATTTGGTAAGAACTGAATTGAGAGTCAGCTTGTAGTAGTACTTATGTCCCGAGCTGACATCATCTTGGAGGCCTGATCTCGTCGATGGTTACTGTAGACCAGATCGGGAGAATTAAGTTATATACTTAGATTTTGACCAAGTGTTAGCCATTTTTCCCGACACGTAGATATTTGGAATGCCATGAGAGCCCGAGCTGATATCTCCATCATGAAACCCTCGACATTGTTCACTCGAACCTTATCTTCTCTGATAGTCAATGGTAGACGGATCAGCTTGGAGTAAGGCTGGTACAGTTGCAGTCCTCTCTCCAAAAGTGTCATTTACCTACCATTCCTGGAGTCAGTGGTTGGTCGGAGAAGAAGAACGATGTTAGTATAGGTGAGCTATTCTTAAAATTTTCCCACTATTTGGCTTTTTAGTTCAGATCACCGTGAGTTGTAAGTTGATACTCTTCTCCTTAGCTTTGTTTTGAGACAAGTATGGTTTAGGTTGGAGTAGGCTTGAGCTAGTCTGATCTGATCTGCCCTTGCCGCGTCCTAGTTTTTTCCTCGATCTGATTTCGTTTGGGTTTTAGCATATTATAGTTGGTGCTATAAGCTTCCCGAGCTGCTGAAGAATCTTGTTGTTTTCGGCGTGATTTCTCCACCCTGTTAGCTAAAGTGCTAGTTCACGTGATCTGCTCTATTTTGATGTTCTGTTCCTCTCACGAGCTATTGTGAGGTATCGTTGGTCAGGTGTTGAGATATGCATCGGAACTGGTATTTATAGCTTTTGTCGAGTATTAGTATGTGCTCTGTGCTGTATACGTGCTATGTGATTAGATCTGTGCTATTGCTTATGTTGCATGTTTGAGCATGTCATGGCATCGAACACACACATAATTCATATTGAGTCTTGATAATTCCTTGTTAGCTGATGCATTGATATTTGATTTGATGGCTTCCTCATGAGTGGTTGTTGATGTTCATACTCACGTAGGATAGCACCAGAGACGCATCGAGTAGCACTCGTCCCCTCAGTTTGTTGTGGCCTGGATAGGTGGTGGAGGGTGGTCGTAGTTCACCTTCATTCGCCATCGCGATCGAGCGGGTAGGTCCTGTAAAACCCCAACCCAAAATTTTAGAATGAATAAACTATGAAGGTGCAATTTAAAAGATATCAGCTTGGTCTGGACTAATTTGAAACTTTAAAAAAATAATTCAGATCGCTTAATATAAAATAAACAGACTGGATATCTTGTCAAGGAAATACATAACTGAGGAACTTGTACATGTATATATATATATATGTCAAAGATACAATTTCGCTCATATTACATTGAATAAGTGAAGAAGTAATCCGAAATGTTCAAAGGTTGTATCTACTTTTCTATACTACAAGAAGACTGTAAACTGGAATAGCACACAACGAATGTCAACGATAAACACTTCCGATATGATCCAGCTCCGACTATATCTCATCACCTGCAGTCAAGAAAACTAGTGGGCCTACATGCTCAGAAAGAAAATATGGAATAACGAAGACAGACAATACAATCATAAAAATAACTTTTACTGTAAACTGAAAGCTCGTAAGCTGAAAGAACTCGAAAGTTGAACAACTTCATACTGTAAACTTGTAAACTGAGAACTCGAAAGTTAACAACTTAATACTGTAAACTTGTAAACTGAGAACTGAGAAAACATAAACTGAACATGTTTGAAACATTCAAAATCTTTACTATATTAAAGGAAGTAACTTTAACAATAAAATTTTCTCATTTTCTATGGTTTTAAACAACCCTGTTCTTTGTTCTTTTGAGTTATGGCTCAGAAGCTCTCCTTAGGTCATAGTCGCTTGATCAAGCTTAAAATGGTTCCAGGTGGAGCATGACCCAACAACTCTTTTTCCGTAGTCCACACACCCTAGTCTTTGACTCTGTTGGCAGGGCACTTCGATTCGTCGATCGATTACACACACCCTCTGTTGGCAGGGCACTCCGGTCCATCAATCGATTAACACACACCCTCTGTTGACAGTCTGTTATCCATCACAAATCATAAAACTTTTTTTTGAACAGTACTTCCTTTAAACTTTCTGTAAAAAATTATTTAAAGTGCTTTTATAAGATCTCTTTTGTAAATGATTTGCAATTTTTAAACTCTTTTGATGTTCGAAAGATACTGGGAGTACATCGGAGTTCAATCAAATAAGAAAACATGGATCATCTCAGGCTATAGAAACGAATAACAAACAGCAGTGCTCTAAGTTGTGGATTATCTCTTGATATTGGATATAAATTCTAAAAATAAGAGTTATACTTTCGAATCAAAGTTAATAGAAAGAATAATTTAAACTTGAAATTACGGTATCATTCCATAGTGGACCTAAGCTGAATCAGCTCGTAGTATGAACAAATAGCGTAAACCAGCTCATAATATAAAATCATATCGGGCTGTTTGGTCAACTCAGATTAGGAAGAGTCGACACAAATTAGACGAGTAGACTAGATTAATGGTCAAACAAGTAAATCCAAATCGGACAATGAAATCAGGTCGCGAGTTCATAACGGCTCAGGGAAATAAACAGACCATGACTTAAAATCTGCTCTAAAAAATAATCAGACCGCGGCTTAAAATCAGCTCGGAACAATAATCAGATCGTGGCTTAAAATCAGCTCGGAACAATAATCAGGTCGCGAAATTAGCTCAATAATGACTAACAGCATAGGAGGTTTCCTTAGTCTGAGTCAAAAAAATATCTAAGGCAACATCGACAAATGAAAATACGTAAGCTTCTTGTAAGCTACTTGCAGAACCTCCTAGAAATTTCAAGAAAATTTGACTCAGACATCATAAATCAATTTCAAACAACTTTTCTGAATCATAATTTCAGAAAAGCAATACTTTCTCATGAAACTATCGTAAACTCAACTCTGCATTTGAAAAACATCAAAATAGTTCTCAAACTTTTAAACTAGCACACACCATATAAGAAGAAAATCAATATACGTTTTTCCAAAGTACAGCAATAAACAGAGTTTACTTGCCTCAACTGCTGAACACAGCTAACAGAAATCCTCCGACGTTGAACCACTTACCAACATGATCAAAATCACTTCGATAGAGTTTTGAAGCTCTGGTCGGCAGAGAGTTTTTTCCGCAGTACTCACCGCTTTAAAAATAGAAACCTTTGGAAGAAGTTTAAGTGTGATGGTGAACATTACTTGGTTCATGTATTTATAGGGAAATGAAAAGCGTGAGATCATTATATCTTTTAAAAGTATTTGCACCAACTGATTTAAAATACTTTGGACCCAACATGTTAGTATTCAACCAGCCAACTCCTACGATCCGGGTTCCTGGACTAATCAGAATTTAGCTCATACGAAAGCTGAATTGCTGACTTAAAGTTAAAGAATGGTACTGACATTAGCAAATGAAATCCTTCGAAAATTTAGATATATCATTGTGGATTTATGGATTTCCTGGGCGTTACAATCATCCCCCCTTAGAAAATTTCATCCTCGAAATTTGCTGACTTAAACAGATCTGGGTATCAACTATGTAAATCCGTCTCGGCTTCCCAGTTTTTTTCTCTTTCTGAATGATTTGTCCAATTGAGTATTAATCGTGGCAATACTTCTATTTCTCACCCTTCGATTTTCTCTAAGAAAAATCATCTCCGGTGCTTCTTCATAAGTCAGATCGGGCGCAAGTTGTATCAGCTCCTAGAGATGGTTATCAGCACGGCCCTTTGTATACTCTTTTTGTTGCTTTCATTTGAATAGTTAACCGTCACTTGATTGTGATTCTCTAGTCTGATATTTTATCATAGACTGGATGGTAAGCACAGATAACTTTGCAGCAGACTTCTGTGTAATCATCTCCAGTTCAAACTCTGAATTTGTTTAACTAAATGTCTCTTTACCGAAAGTTGAGCTAATCCTAATTCCTTTTCTACTTAACTCCTCTGCTACTACGTTAAATTCACCGGGGTATTAACTAATGAAGCAATCGTAGTCTTTCACCAGATCTATCCATCTTCTTTGTCTCATGTTGAGCTCTTTCTAAGTGAAAAATCTTGAGGTAGTGCCTCAACTTATTTAATGCGAAGACCACTGCCATCAGCTCTAGATCGCAAGTAGGGTTGTTATTCTCGTAAATCTTCAGTTTTCTAGAAGCGTAGGCAATTACCTTATTATCTTGCATAAAAATAGTACCCAAACCCATATTTGATGCATCCATGAAAATAGTTTAATTCCTTGTTCCAGATGGCAGTGTTGGAACAGGAACATCTATCAACGCTTGATTTAATCTATCAAAACTGGATTGACACTCTAGGGTTCATACATACTTAACATTTTTTTCTTGAGTAATGATATTAAAGGAACAACTATCTTCTTAAAGAAAAATTCAATCTTACTAAATTTAGCAAAAAAGTTTATTAGTCATCAAAATTTTTTAATATATGTCTAAGCTAATCTGAATGTTCTCCTCTGTTCTTAGAGTAGATTAGGTCATCATCAATAAAACTATTATGAACTGTTCTAGGAAAGGTTAGAACACTCTATTCATTAAATCCATGAATGCTGATAGCATTCATTAAACCAAAGGGCATCAATATAAATCTTAAGCTCCATCACGCGTTATATAAGCTGTTTTGGTAAACGTATGCTTATTTAATATTCAGCTGGTGACATCCAGATCGGAGATCTATCTTAGAAAATACAGCTGCACCTTGAAGTTGTTCGAATAGATCTTCAATCCTAAGGAGAGGATACTTATTTTTAATAATTAGCTTATTTAGCTACCTATAGTCGATGCATAAACGCATACTCTTGTCCTTATTCTTGACGAACAACACAGAGGCTCCCCATGATGAAGTACTGGGATGCATGAAACCTTTATCTAGTAGATCTTGAATTTGATGTTTTAAGTATTTCACCCATGTAGGTGCAATTCTATACTGCAGCTTAAATATGTGAGTCGCACTAGGTACAACTGCAAACTCCAGATCTCGATCTGGTGGAAGACCATATTTGTCTTCTGGAATCACGTTCTAGAAACTCATTCACTACTTCAACATTTAACAACTCAGGTTTCTTATCTTCTGCTTCTGCTAATGCACTAACCAAAAATTCTTGATATCTCTTACTTAGATAGCTCTGGACTTTCAGAGTTTATGTCAGCTTAGGGGTTTTGTCGATGCTTTCAACTTGGAACACAAATTGGGTTTCTGCTGAATGGTTTAACCTCTACGGTTCTTCTCTCAAAATCTATAATTACTTCGTACTTAGGTAAGTAGTATATTCACAAAATTAAATCAAATTCAATCATGGGTAATACTATCAAATCTGCATACACAAAATACCTCTGCAGTTAAGCTCTATTTCGCAAAATATACTATTAGTAAAGAAATTTTCTCTCGATGGTACATTAACAAAATCACCTATTTCTAATACATCAGGTTGGATAGGTGGTTTGTTATCAAACTTCTGATACAAAAATAGGTTGCAACAGAATCTAACAAAACTCTTGTAGACATACTAGCGATAAATTTTTTTTACCTGTAACTACTGTAGAGTTTGTTTAGCTTGGTCTGTTGTCATCACATAGGCTCTACTGATGATGAGTTTCTTAGGCTTCTGAAAATTCCTAGAGATGTGTCCTGGATTACCATATTTGTAACACACGTTCTGGCCAATTCAGAACTGACAGGTATGATTCTTTTGACAAGGAAAAACTGGCATGTTATCAATCTGATGAACTGCATTGATCTATTGGTGTTGTAGCGGTCTTTGTCCTTGAGAACTCTGTTGGTTGTCATTGGGTGTCTTAGCTTGCTTCTGGTCCTTATGTTGAAAGTCTTGACGTTTAAGTTGAATTTCTTCATAAATCTCCTTCCGATCCTGCTCAGCTCGCAGGGCTTTGTTAACTACTGCTCTGTAATCTATTGGTTCATCTAGCCTAACGTCATGTTGCAACGTAGGCCTAATCCATCCACAAAGTGACAGAGCTACTCCTCCGCATATCTTCCTATCTGCGGAAAAGTAACAACCTCTTTCAAATTTGCGAATATAATCCCTCACTGACATAATTCCCTGCTTCAGAGTTAGAAACTCCATATTCAGCTCGGATCTCACATCCACTATGAAAATATTGGTCGTAGAACACCTTTTTGAATTCCTCCCAGGTGAGCATAGCCAAATCAACTGTCATCTGTGCTCCTTCCCACCATATCATGGAATCTCCTCTCAACATATAGATAGCACAACTAGGTCTATCCTGATGGGTTAAGAACAATAGTCGAAAATAACTTCCAGAATGATCCAGCTTTCATCTATCAGTGGATCAGTTGTACCAGAAAACTCTTGTGGGCGTGATGTCTAAGCCATTCTTGCGGATACTCATGACTAGACATTCCTCCAGTTGATGTACCATTCCGTGACTCGATTGGTCAACCATAAATTACAACAGCTGAGACATGCTAGATAAAACACGATTACTACCGCCTGATTCACCATCCTTGTTGGTCCGAAAATAGGATCAGCAGCCGCGCTTGTTAAAAGACTTTAGAAAATTTTGCGCACTGCTACAACACTTGAGGTGCAATACCTCTTGTTCTTGAACACATAAAAACTTACCAGAAGAGCACCGGAGACAGATCTGGTATGATTTAAAAATCATGCGGAAAATACCAGAACTGAATCCTATATTTTAAAACAACTCAAACAGATTTATGTACAACATAAATCTGTTCGAGACTTGCAAGTGCTTGTGTGCTAACTGTGTATGCGATGCTGAATCAAAGTAAGTGCTGAACTGTTTATGTGTGTGTTATGCTAAAGTAAATATGCAATGCTGAAAGCTAAAAGAAATGGACCGATACACAGCATATTTGTTTCTGGAAGTTCGGACCTCAATGTCCTACATCTCCCCTTCTTCCACCTCGGAAGGATCCACTAGAATATTTGATCTTACAACTCGTGTACAGACCCAATCCCGCAACCAGCAGCTGCGAGAACTCCTAGACTCCAGAAATGCACACCAGTCTCAACTGTGTGACTAACTACATACACATGAGTTTAACGTCATCGTGCTTGGACGGGACTGTTTGAAACGTTTTGAGATTCATTCACCAAAGGATGTGAATGAATCTCTGTGTGTGAGATTTGATACAATGAAGCTCTCAACTCTCTGTTTCACACACACTAGGCAACAACTCTCTGGTTTTCACAACCTCTCTATTCGTCAACCTTCTTCAATGGCGCTACTCGAATATATAAGCTCTGTTTGAATTTAGCCGTTAGATAGATTCCAAAACTGTTCAGCGCTTGATATGGCTAATTTGTCTTCTTTCCATATGCGTGCAAACATCCTCTGTAAATTGTACTATTTCCCAGAATAGTACAAATCTTGTTCCCTTGAATTAAGGCAATTTGCACGACTTAATCTTAGCCATTGATTCTTTCCATCTTGAGCGTTGATAGCGTCTTGTCGATTTCGCCATTTTAATTACGCTCAGCAGTTGACATCCAGCTCTTGTAAATCGTCAACTGCTTCGCCGCTGATTCATTCTACTACTGCTCTGCGCTTCTGCTGAATCTTCAAATACTGCGACTGGAATCTTGCGTCTGGATTGTAACTCTCCATTACATCTGTTTTCTTGCGACTGGATTCCATGTCGACTGGATATACAATAGTAATGAAGCTTGCGACTGGATCTTGCGACTGGATCCACTGTAGCTCTCGACTGGATCTTGCGACTGGTTATCAACGCAAAGAGCATCTGCTGAATATTTAGCGCGAGAGCAAAACGCTGTCGCATCAACTTATGCAAACGACATCGTTTTGCTATCGCTATCTCCAAATATCATCTGCTGGTGAACAGTAGCTTGCGACTGGATTGCCTCCTCTACGACGTCGCTTCTCTCTTGCGTCTGGATGTACAAGCTACCTGCTGGTTCTTGCGACTGCTAGACTCAAACCATCTGCTGATTGTGATGACGTCACCAAAGACGTCATCAACGCTAAACCATCTGCTGATACTTTAGCACGACGTCGCTTCATCTCTTTCACTTCTCTTCTCATCTGCTGATAGCTTCCTTCTGATCACTGTAGCTTCCTGCTGAATGATGACGACACTGCTGATGTCATCTCCACTTAGCGCTCCAGCTGATCTTTATCGTTCCAGCTCCAGCTTGCGATTCTTCTTAGCTTCTTGAATAGCGACTGTCAACAGATTCATCAATAGTACTTATAATTGCGACTTCTAACAGATTCATCAACAGTAACTTGCGACTGGAATCTTCTTCTTCGATCTATTTCTCCAGCAGACTTCTCAATACATGTTCCAGCTGATTCACTTCGCTCTTTAGCGCTTGCAGCTGGTTTTCATCGTTCCAGCTGGTTTACTATGCTCCAGCTGGTTCAACTTGGCCTCCGCCTGATTACGAACAGCTGATTCAACTTTGGACGTCTCCATTGCTAATCCAGCTGCCGATTCCATGAACACCAAACCAACTGCTGAATCTTTATATTGTGAACCATCGGCTGGACAGATTCTTCGACTGTTCATCATCTTCTTCGATAGCTAGAATCTGTACACTCAATTAGAATTGTTAGAAACACAATAACAGGTTTTGTGTAATTCAAAACTTAATCAGGATCTGTCAAAACAGATCCATCAATCCTCTTCTATACTATCTCTTCTTCCTCTTCCTCTTCCTAACATTATATATATTCATACAAAATCCACCACAAGACTATCATGAAAGTATATTTATACTAGAACATGAACATGAACATGAAAATCAAAGATTAAATAAAGCGGATGGAGAGAACTGTCTCAGACTGGAATAAGTGTTTATCTCAAGGACCATGATATGATACCAATTGTAAAACCCCGATCCAAAACATTAGAATAAATAAATTAGGAAGGTGCAATTTCAAAGATAGAAGCTTGCTCTGGACTAATTTGCAACTTTAAAAAATTTTTAGATCGCATAACATAAAATAAACAGACTTGATATCTTGTCAAGGCCATACGTAATTACGGAACTTGTACATATATATATATATATGTGTCCAAAGATACAATTTCACTCAGATTACATTGAATAAGTGAAGGAATAATCCATAATGTTCAAAGATTATATCTAATCTTATACACAAAAAAAATATTGTAAACTGGAATAGCACAGAAACGAATGTCCATGATAAACACCTCCGATCTGATCCAGCTCGCACCATCCAGTTCCGACTATCTCATCACCTGCACTCAAGAAAACTAGTGAGCCTAGAAGCTCAGCAAGCAAATCTGGAGTACCGAAGGTAGGCAACACAACCATAACAATAACTTTAACTGTAACTGAAAGCTCGTAATCTGATAGCATTCAAAACTTGAACAAGTGAATACTGTAAACTTTTAAACTGAGAACTGATAAAGAATAAAATGAACATTATTGAAACATTTATAATCCTTGTTGGTATTAAAGGAAGTAACTTTAACATAATTGTTTCCCATTTTCTGTGGTTGTAAACAACCATGTTTTTGTTCTTTTGAGTTATGGCTCAGAAGCTCTATTTAGTTCATAATCGCTTGATCAAGCTTAAAATGGTTCTAGGTGGAGCAAGACCCAACGACTCTTCTTCCGTTTGTTAGATTAGATGCCCAACTAGCCAACTTGTGGCGTGTGGGTTCTATTGACTCTTGTATATAACGATCTTTATTTATGAAACACGCATTTCTTATATGGCATTCTTTATTTTCATTATGTTATAATGTTAACAATTGTGTTGGATAAATACCTAGAATGCACCTTTCTTATATGGCATTCTTTATTTTCATTATGTTATAATGTTAACAATTGTGTTGGATAAATACCTAGAATGCACCATAGTGTATGTTAGATGTGATAGTGGATGTGATGGCTATCATGAAATACATCTAATAGTCACTGTGTATTCTGAACTCGTTCCTAGTCGATTGGGCCGTCAAAATGAGGATAAGGCCGCCCGATCTTGAGACTAGCATCTGCGATGTGAAGTACCATGTTTCATTGGTAGGGAACATTGTGATGTTCTGAGCATGCAGATGGATAGTGCCCTGGTGATCTATCGAACTACCCTCGTTCGGACTTTCCAAGTGGTTACCATTTGTCGAGTGGAAAAGTCCGAGTTCTTGGTTGTACTGATTAGTCCTCACTACTCGAAATGTCATTGAGACTCTACATGATAGGCGCCTCACTTTGACCCGTTTACCGACTCACTTGGGGTCATTGGGTGGCGGGATTGGGTGAGGTTACGATGCATATAGGAGTCGATGCTTCGTTGTCGAGGATTCATCGCTCGCTTTCATGCGTGGATATCCTATGCTATATGAGAAGATAATAGTGTATAAATATCTGGCCAGAGTACTGGATGTGTTTTAGGTAAATGGGTTTGCCTAATAACACTCGCGATGTTACTATTTGATCTCCAAGATATATGCATAGTTATCGGATCTCTAGAGACTCTCGATTTACCAATGGTCGTTGATCTGATCGGGATATATGTGTTGAAAGGACCATACTGTACGCTAACCATGACCGATTGGTTCTTGCAGGCACTATTAGTGATACCTAGGGGATCATGGGGCGATGTTGCTAGCCGCTTTACCATGATCCGATGGGCAAGTCCGAAATTGTGATTTCGGAGTCACAATGGTTGTGGGTCCACGGCTAGTTGTATCCCTGAACCATTGAGGGTCACACAAGTACTGGATTCATGATTCTGCACGGAAACTGAGCTCAATATGTTGAGCATAGGAGGAGGATTTTAGGGAGTGCGACTTCCTAAAAGTCAACAGGGGTCAAAATTACGATTTCCCAAAGTTGAGGGGCTAAACTGTAATTTTGGACTAGGTGGTCTGAAAAATTGTTTTCACATCATAATACTCAGTTTTGGAAACTATGTAGATTGGTTCGATTTGATCGGCGATCGGAGTTATGATGAAGCCACGGTGATGGAAACGAACCGAATGTTCACATGACCTGGGCCTGACCTAGGCCCATTGGATTGGTTCAAGCCCATCATTGGTCTACTTATACTAGACCTAGGGCTACATGACATAACACTAGAACACCAACCCTATCTCCCAAAAAAAGGCGCCGCCCCCTTCTCCCTCACAACCTCACGGCTGCCGCCCCTCCGCCGCCGTTGATTGCGTGATCGGACTTGTTCCGATCACCCTTTCGAGGAGATTCCGTTCGTGCCAAATTCGTCAGGTCTTCTAGTGCAAACTGACGGAGGAATCCTGATTCCGGTCATGGACCTGATTAAGGAGAACCTACCGCCGCCTACATTGAAGTGCCAAATTCCCTGTGAATCTGGTCGGAGCAAGGCGCCTAGACGCCAGCAAGGTAACATTCATTAAACATCCTATGTATGTTTTATTGAATAGATTTTATGATTGAACGATTCCCGGTGCAAAAATTTTAAACATCCGCTGCACCCCGGGAAACGTGATCCGAATCCAACATTGCGCCAACACCGTTGTCAACACGCCTTAGTCTTTGACTCTATTGGGCAGGAAACTTCAAACCTTCAATCGATTATCACACACCCTTTGTTGGCAGGGCACTCCGGCCCATCGACCGATTACCACACGCCCTCTGTTGACCATCTGTTATCCTTCACAAATAACAAGACCTTTGAACTATACTTCCTTTAAACTTTGTGTAAAACTTTTTTTAAACTGCTTTTCTTTGATCGGTATAAGATCGCTTTCGTATATGGTTTGCTGTTTTAAAAATGTTTTGCTGTTCGAATGCTACTAGGAGTACATTGGATTCAACCAAAGAAGAAAACATGAATCAGCTCAGGCTATATAAACGAACAACGAACAACAGAGGTCTAAGGCTATCTATTGATATTGGATATAACTTCAAAAAAAAATTTAGAGTTATACATTTGAATCAAAGTTAATAGAAAGAAGAATTAAACTTGAAATTACGGTATCAGTCCTGAAAGTGTCAGCCTCGTGCACACATCTGAGATCAACCATGCAAAAACAAGCGGAAGCAACTAAAAAGTGGTTAAAATTTTTTCTTTTGCCTGACGGGTTTAAAACAGATAAGTTAAAAATACAAGATACTCAAAATAATCCCAATTTAACAAATCCACAGCAATACCAACAATCAAGTACAACAACTGCCCAACTGCTGAATACAACACAAGTACTGATAGACTACTATACATATAAGACTAAGCATCACCCTGGACATCCCACCCGCAGTGATACCAGTGCATATAAATATTATACATAACTGGGACACTCTAACCACCTCCTGGGGCACCACCAGCTGGACCAAAACCTCGACCAGCTGCAAATCCTGGAAAACCTGAACAACAAACAGGCAAACAAACACAACAGCCCCAGAGGGACAAATGGGCCAAACCCCAGTACGGAGAGAAACTATAAAACAGCTATGAACAACAAAAGATAAGATGCAGATGCTATGCATGAGGAACAATGCAACAGCCGAAGGCTACAACTGAACAGGGAGCCAAGGAACTAAAGCACAGCACCACAGCTGATAACAGATTCTGTGAAGAATGGTGGCCACGGTGTGTGTACAAGCATATGGGAATTACCCACTCGTCTTTCCACCACACCCGAATACCAGATGCATCAACAACTCAACCTGCTGTTGCCCAACCCATGAACTGTGGTAGTTAACCACTTGGCATAGGGTGGCTTACAGATCCCAGCAGGGAGATGAGAGTGCGGTATTGCCGCTCGCCCTCGCATCCTGGTAAGAGCAGATACAACGCAACAAGGCACAGCTACAACAGCTGAAAGGAAAAGCAATGCGTATGCAATGCAACAGCTGAACCAGCACATAAACACAATGCAATGCATACACAGCAAACACATAATATCCATGCCAATTCCAAGATGTAATACAAGCTCAACATCCGTACCTCTACTACTGAGCTATACACAGCAAACACATAATATCCATGCCAATTCCAAGATGTAATACAAGCTCAACATCCGTACCTCTACTACTGAGCTACAATTACCACACGCTTCTGCCACAACGAAGTCCGAGCAACACAGATCTGTCACCTGCTAAGCCAATACAAGCTACTGCTCAAAGACCGAAACATAAAACAGCATCAGCTGGGAGCTACAACTCCACCAGCGCTTATCTACCTTCCTAATACAACGGAAAGCTCTAACAAAGCCTAAACGTATAGTTCTCACTTACCCCAACGAACTACCGTCACGGAAGGGACGCTTATGCTAACAGACTACACAAGGGAGATGTCTTAGCGATCCTTTGATCCTCTTCCAGCTCCTCCAAACCCTTCTAAAGAGGTATAGAACGAAGTGTTGGGGAACCGTGGCGGATCCGGATCCCGTCTCCCGTCTCCCAGCGAGGCAGCGGAAGAATAAAAATTAGGCCGGGAAACGTTCAATACAATTAAAATATACTGCAAACTATGAACCATTCATAGGGCGTTTAGTCAGTTACCTTGCTGGTGACTTGTGTTGGGGATCCGGATCCGCCCCCCGGCGAGGCAGCGGAAGAACAAAGAAATACAGCCGGGAGACGATCAATACGAAAATTAGAATTCAAAATTCAACATTCATAGGGCGTTCTAAGCGAATACCTTGCTGGCACTTGTGCCTGGCTCCAACCGGAATTACAAGAACCCGGCTCTTCTCGGTAGATTGCGGTAGATAATCGCCAATCCGGTCCACGACCAGAACCGAGACTCCTTCGTCAGGCTGCACTAGAAGCACTGACGAATTCTCCTCGTCGAATCGGCCGGAAACAAATTTCCGGAGAAGATCGGCGGCGGCGCGTGAGCGGCGGCGGCGGCGGTGGAGAAAGGAGGGAGGCGGCTACTTTTCTAGGGTTAGGTTAAGTTGTTTCAAGTGTTAATAAGTCTAAGTCTACTAATCATATTTAAGTAGACTAAGTGTTGGACTTGGCCGGGCCCAACGGGCCCGGGTCCAACAATGAACATTCAGTTCATCTCCACCATCGAGACTTCATCGTAACTCCGATCGCCGATCAGATCGGACCGATCGACTCAGTTTCAGAAACTGAATAATATGATCTGAAAAACCATTTTTCAGAACCCCAGTGCAAAATGACCGTTTTGCCCCTCAACAGCGGGAAACCCCGGTTTGACCCCTGTTGACTTTTAGGAAGTCGCACTTCCCGAAATCCTCTTCCTTTCGGATCTCCTAGGTGCGACCATTTCTGGTACTGGATCTGTAGGTGTGGGAGACTCACCTGGTACTTCGATTGGATCTCGACCTCTTCGAGTTCTACTATTTTGCCCTTTCTATCAAGTAGAAGTTCCCTTTCCATAAAGGTGGCATTCCTAGAAACAAACACTTTTGTTTTGCTGGGATAGTAGAAGTAGTATCCAATGGAGTTCTTTGGATACCCAATGAAGTAGCATAAGATGGATCTCGTATCCATCTTATCTCCCACTGTCTGCTTCACGTAAGCAGGACATCCCCAAATCCTCATAAATGAGTACTTGGGTGGTTTGCCCCTCCATATCTCATATGGAGTTTTATCCACTGCCTTGGTGTGGACATTGTTCAACAACATTACCGCCGTTTCGAGCGCATAGCCCCAAAACGAGGTCGGAAGCTCAGTGAAGCTCATCATAGATCGAACCATGTCCAACAAGGTCCGATTACGACGCTCCGCTACACCATTTAGCTGTGGTGTGGCCGGAGGGGTCCACTGTGAGAGAATCCCATTCTCTTTCAGATAGTCTTGAAACTCAGTACTCAAGTATTCACCACATCGATCAGATCGAAGTGCCTTAATACTTTTGCCTAATTGATTTTCTACTTCGCCTTGAATTCTTTGAACTTTTCAAAGGATTCAGACTTGTACTTCATCAAGTACAGGTACCCGTACCTAGAGTAATCATCGGTAAAGGTGATGAAGTATGTGTGACCGTATTTAGTGACGATACTAAATGGGCCGCACACATCAGTATGGATCAAATCCAATAGGCCTTGGGCACGTTCACCCTTGCCCTTGAAGGGTTGCTTGGTCATTTTTCCTTTCAGACAGGATTCACAAGTCGGTAGGGAGTTGATGTCTGACAGATCAAACAAGTCACTCCTAACTAGCTTGTTCATCCTGCTTAGGGAAATGTGACCTAGCCTAGCGTGCCAAAGTTGTGCTGGGTTCAAGTTATCGTGTTTCCGTTTAATCGTTGTGTGTGTTTCGACATCGCGAGTTGGAACGTCTTTTAGTTTTAA
>KV007817.1:22752-35317 GCA_001598015.1 Dorcoceras hygrometricum
GAAGTGCGACTTCCTAAAAGTCAACAGTGGTCAAACCGGGGTTTCCCGCTGTTGAGGGGCAAAACGGTCATTTTGCACTGGGGTTCTGAAAAATGGTTTTTCAGATCATATTATTCAGTTTCGGAAACTGAGTCGATCGGTCCGATCTGATCGGCGATCGGAGTTACGATGAAGTCGCAGCAATGGATATCGTCATTTGGACCCGGGCCCGATGGGCCGGTCCAAGTCCATTGTTAAGTCTATATAATTGAGATTATTAGACTTAATGACATACAACATACAACAACTCACAACACAAAACCCTAAGCACTAAAGCACACGCCGCCTCCCTCTCTTCTTCCCGCCGCCGCCCGCCGCCGTCGCCACTTCGCCGGAAGTTGTTCAGGCCTAGTTTTTCGAGGAGTATTCGTTCGTGCTGATTTCGTCAGCGCTTCTAGTGCAGCCTTACGAAGGAGTCTCGGATCTGGTCGTGGACCTGATTGGCGTAAACTACCGCAATCTACCGAGAAGAGCCGGATTATTGTAATACCGGTTGGAGCCAGGCACAAGTGCCAGCGAGGTAACATGCTAAAACGCCCTATGTATGACGATTACTGTAATTGTCTGATTTTTCGTATTGATCGCCTCCCGGCACCTGTTTCTTGTTCTTCCGCTGCCTAGCCGGGGGGCGGATCCGGATCCCCAACATACCTACTACTGCTATTGATCAGCGGACTCTGGACCTTCTTTCGGCAGCTCACCAACAGGCAGTTAGAAACCTGTTAAGGCAAATGAGAGCTCATGGGCTGAAGTGGACAAGGCCAGTCAGTTCAATGTTTTTTGAAGAACCAAATCTTGAACGAGGTTTCTATATTCCGCGAAACCACAAGACAATCTTCTCTACTTGCTGGCTCAGAAATATACGAAAAATTGAAGGGTCATGGATAGTTGAGGAAGGCTAGGATCGATTGGTGTGTAAGTGCACCAAGTGTGTTTCTTCGGATTGGTCGTCTTTGTTTGATCGCATTTCTGTTCGAGATCTCTCTCCTATTTGTTTATTCTTTAGGCCAGTACAAGGTATGGACTCACAGCGTCCTCTTGTTAAGACTTGGGGTTGGTTCAAGGTTTGCACAAATATCATTCGTTATTTTATGTTAGTTGTCTGTGACCAGTTGGCAGTTTTAATCTTTGTACAGCTTTGGTGCCCGTGGGATCAGTTTTTGACGACAGCAGTATTCCACGAAGAATTGTAGATAATGTTTCTTACCGTATACAGATCTCACCAGTTGTAGATATTACATCAGCTCCTACAAACTCCTCTTTTCTTTCTCCGCGCAATTCAGATATATCCTTGCCCTCGCCGCATCAGAGTTCATCTTCTGCTTCTTCATTGAACTTTACAGATGACATTCTTCAGGGTATAGACACTCTTGTTGATCAGATTCTCTGCCAAATGCTCCTACCACAGATGCTACCGAATATTTTACCGCTCTCCGGGCATCTACCTCATGGATGTTTGTTAATCACGAGAAAGCTTCTAGGAGGTGAGGAGATTCTCAGAGCAAAATCCTATTCAAAGTCGATCATCTCGAGAAAACTTTTGTTGGATCTTACCCAGCAAGATCTAGCTTTCCGAAGTTGGATTAAAAGTGTTCGTCAAGAAGCTCAGAATCAAGCAGACATCACATCGATAGAACTGAAAGCTGTTCGAGCACAGAATGCTGTTTTGATGACAGATTTAGCGGATACTCGAAAAGAGGTTCAGGAATTGAAGGCTGCTTTATCCAATGACATATTGGATTTCCGTGCGCAAGCGCAGGAAAATTATAACAACCTCACCACCCAGCTCTCTAAACTCGTTGATTACATTAATCGGGGTGGTAATGACAAAAAGGGGGAAAGTAGCAGCCGTGGCCCGCAGCCCCCACCTGATGATAGAGACAGAAGTGGTTCTGGTGGATCTGATGGAAGAAACAGAGGAGGAAGAAGTGAATCGTCAAGGAAACGATATTTAAGCAGTGGTGGTGGACCTCAGAGGATGAGTGCTGAATACTGGTTTGGAGGAAAATAATCAATTTTTGTATTTCCAGTTTGCTGTACAAACCTTTTGTACTCAACGTTTCTCGTTTATAAAATTTTAGCAGAATTGAAGCAACGTATGTTTTCATCTTTAAATCATAAGGCTGCTAAGTTTTGTCATCACCAAAAAGGGGAAAATTGTTAAGATAAAATCTATAAGTTATGGTGATAACAAAATAAGACCGAGAACTGATCTTAAGTATTTCCAGGAGATAAGAAAATTGAAGATTTCAGATTCCGTGACGTCATTGAGAGTTTCTCAGAAGACAAGAGAATTGAAATTTTCAGATCTCGTGACGTCATGCTTTTTAGTTACAGTTTTCTAGTTTGGAGAGTTCTGAGTTAAGCGTTGACAACTGAGTTGACCATTCTGGATTTGTTCAGACATCGAGTCTTGTATTCAGTTATCGGGTCAGTTGTTCAGATTTGAAGACATTCAGACTTGGTTCAGAAGCTACAGTAAGAGATCTGTATTAGAGTGAAGAATTCAGAGATTCAGATTTCTGTTATTGGGTTGATACCTTCGACTCAGATTTGGTTATTTGGATCAGTTGAGTATTCGGGTCAGGATTTCAGTATTGAAAAGTATTCAAACTTCTCAGTAACAGATACCGTTATATTGACTCAAGTGGTATTATTCAGATTTGAGAATGTAAACAGATTTCTCTCTAGTTACTTTAGATCTTAGTATTTCAAAACGTGATTACAGAGCTAACAGAGTACATCAGATTTGAGGTTGTCAGAAGTGTTTGACTCTGACTTAGGAACAGTATACATTCAGAAGTCACAAGTATTCAGAAGTCGCAAATATTCATATATCTCTATGTATTCATATGTGACAGTTACGAATACTCAATCAGCAATGAGATAGTCATTTTCCTCAAGGGAGAGACAACTGATTAATGGAAAACTTTCAAGCATGAACTACGAACCGCTTCAATCGCTATCATAAGTTCAATTTGGAAAGAATGAATGGTCATGATTTAATCGTGCAAAAGCCTGGAATTAAGGAGACAATGTCAGAGATATTTTGGGTAATGGTACACAGTACGCAGAGGGCGTTATACGATGTTTACCCATTTTGGTATATGAGATAGTTTGGCCCTGACGAGCACGGTTTACCTTTCATTGTACGATACGATGCAGAGGAGAATATTTTACTGGCTATTTTTATTGACCGTTGTGGACAAAGAGTATATATAGCTGAAGTTTCAAATGTAGAAGGCTCTCTCGATCGTCACTCTCACACTCTGTTTTGTGCTCTCAGTGATTTAATTTGAAAAAGTTTTCTTCCTCACTCTGGGATTTCAAAAATTCTTCAATCTAAAATATCCCAAGTCCCAGAATCTCAATCTCGAAGAACTTTCAAGTTCAAGCCTTCATAGTTTTACCTTCGAGATATCTTCCGGTTTACCTTTGTAAAAAGTTCTTGTTGATATAAGAACCAGAAGATTTACAGTACTAAAAAACCATTGTATTTCACTGTTATCATTCAGATTGAGTCTGTAACAAACGTGCTACAAGAAGCCGTTTGAGAAAAGAATTAGTTGTTTGTATTCAGCAGCTGCGTCTGCTTGTAGATGGAGTTGCTAGGAGTTCACTTGGAGCGTAGCTCAGTGACTGGGTGTTTACAGCGTCTGTATTCATCAAATTATTCTAGCGGAACCTTCCCGCAAAGGAAGAATGGTAGACGTAGGATTTGATATCCGAACTTCTAGAAACAAACTATGACCATTGAACTTTTAATTATTTGCATCGTATTTTCATTTACACTGTTCAATCGTTAATAGATTTCCGCACATTTACTTTTAGTCGAGAAATCAGATTTTGGACTGAGATACCTTGAATGGTAACACAGAATTAAGTTAAGCGAGGCGCTTGTAAAAATTGTTTTAAGGTTTCGAAAATTTAAAATCTTAATGAATTCATTCTACCCCCCCTTTCCGAACTCCTAGACCTGTTTTCGATCCATATTGATACTATCAAGATTCGAGAGAGATCTGAATGTGTAGGGAGCGATGCCGTTTTGGGTTTCAGGTTCCTCTTGCGCTTGCGATTCAGATCTGAGTAGCGGGTGACGTGTCCAGTTGCGATAGTGGACTTGTGCGACGTCATTTGAGTTAGTCGAGATATGTTTGATGTAGAGATATCTGTTGAGAGATTCAGATCCGAGCAGATATATCAGCTTTATTCTTTAAGTTGTCAGTGGGATCTGTTCAGCAAGCATGGACAGATTTGAGTATATAAGAGGGCTTGGTCTTCGTTGCTTTGTATTGTTTCCCGACACTTTCATGATAGTGAACTCTGTCGCGATACCCTAGCTACTGTTCACCGAACCTTATCATCTTCGATTGTCGATGATAGCCAGATCCGATTGAAGTGAGAGTGGTAGCGTTGGACTCCTCTTGCTAAGACGTTTCTATTGATACCTCTTTTGGACGCTTGCTTGAAGCTGGTGAGGTGTGCGAAGACATCTCCCTTGAGTAGTCTGTTAGCATTCCGTCCTACCTTGTTGGGATAAGTGTTCAGACCCTACCTTGTGTTTGTTTAGAGCTCTCTGTTGAGATAGAGGAGTAGAATAGCACTGGTCGAGTTCGTAGCTCCCAGCTGTTGCTTTTCAGTGTTTCGGTTCTTGAGTAGTTGCTTGTGATGGCTTAGCAGGTGACAGATCTGTGTTGCTCGAGACCCTGTTGTAGTAATTGTAACACAGAAGATTTGAGGTATGGACGTGAGCTTGTTTTACAGCTTTGGATTGAGCATGGGTGATTATGCTTGCTGCTGTGTATGCTTTGCATAATGTATATGTTTATGTGTTGATCATTGCATCTGTTGCATACAAGCATTTATCTCTTGAGCTCAGATCTGTTGTATCTGTGCCTTGTTTATTTTTCTATGCGTACCAGGATGCTGTTGAGGTGAGCGGGTAACTCCCGTACCTCATCTCCCTGCAGGAATCTATTAGCCACTATGAGCGGAGTGGGTTGTTCCCACATCTCATGAGTTGGGCAACAGCGAGTTGAGCTATGTTTTGCATCTGCTGCCGTGTGTTGAGACGAGTGGGTAGCTGGTCTTCGTTGCTTTGTATTGTTTCCTGACACTTTCATGATAGTGAACTCTGTCGCGATACCCTAGCTACTGTTCACCGAACCTTTTCTTCTTCGATTGCCGATGATAGCCAGATCCGATTGAAGTGAGAGTGGTAGCGTTGGACTCCTCTTGCTAAGACGTTTCGATTGATACCTCTTTTGGACGCTTGCTTGAAGCTGGTGAGGTCTGCGAAGACATCTCCCTTGAGTAGTCTGTTAGCGTTCCGTCCTAGATTGTTGGGATAAGTGTTCAGACCCTACCTTGTGTTTGTTTAGAGCTCTCTGTTGAGATAGAGGAGTAGAATAGCGCTGGTCGAGTTCGTAGCTCCCAACTGTTGCTTTTCAGTGTTTCGATTCTTGAGTAGTTGCTTGTGATGGCTTAGCAGGTGACAGATCTGTGTTGCTCAAGACCCTATTGTAGTAATTGTAGCACAGAAGATTTGAGGTACGGACGTGAGCTTGTTTTACAGCCTTGGATTGAGCATGGGTCATTATGCTTGATGCTGTGTATGCTTTGCGTAATGTATATGTTTATTTGTTGATCATTGCATCTGTTGCATACAAGCATTTATCTCTTGAGCTCAGATCTTTTGTAGCCGTGCCTTGTTTATTGTTCTTTGCGTACCAGGATGCTGTTGAGGCGAGCGGGTAACTCCCGTACCTCATCTCCCTGCTGGGATCTGTTAGCCACTATGAGCGGAGTGGGTAGCTCCCACATCTAACGAGTTGGGCAACAGCGAGTTGAGCTATGTTTTGCATCTGCTGCCGTGTGTTGAGACGAGTGGGTAGCTCCCATATACTCACACACCCCGTGGCCACTGTTGTACTGTTGTTCGGTTGTATCTGTTCTTGATCAGCTTTGAGACTCCTTGGCTCCCTATGTCTCGGTTGTAGCCTTGTTCTCAAGCATAGCATTTGCATATTACTTATTGCTTGCCGTTAGCTATTTTATATTGCTCTCCGTACTGGGGTTTGACCCCATGTCCCTCTAGGGCAGGTATTTGTTTGCCTGTGTGTGTTTTCAGGTTATCATGTTTATTCTGCTGGTCGTGGAGTAGAACCAGCTGGAGGTGCCCCAGGAGGTGGTTAGAGTGTCCCAGTTAGCGTATAGCTTATATGTATAAGCACTATTAGCCGGGGAATGCCCTGTGCTTTATTGTATTTCAGTTACTTTCTGTAGTGCTTGTATCTGTTGAATGATGTACAATTGTACTGAGTGATTTTATTAGCTGAGATATTTTGAGTATTGTACTATTTTAAAGTATATATCCTTCCGTCAGGCCAAAGCAAAAATTTTAGCCACTATTTTATTGCTTCCGCTTTGTTTACGATGTTAAACTCTATGTTTGAGCACGAGGCCTGACATATTAGCGCATACATATTGAGCCTGATTCCTTGTGAGCTGAATTCATTTGCGTGCCTGAAAGGTCCAACCTATTGTGGTGGCCGGCTGAGTCGTCGTGCCTGAAAGGTCCAACGTTGCTATTGTGGTGGCAGGCTGAGTCGTCGCGCCTGAATACCACTACCATGTGATGGTCGGCTGAGTCGTCGCACCTGAAGATCGTAGGATGATGATGAGACCAGCACAGATGAGTCGTGAGCTGGATGCTCTGAGCTGGTCTGAGCGTGCAAGTTGAGCTGGATAGAGAAAGCAAATGGTTGCACGAGAGCTGATTTTCAAGAGTGATCCGCCTAGTAGCGTGTTCAGTTGAGGCCGTGGTCTGTTGGTGCGAAAGCTGTGTGGATTTGTCGGGGCTGGTATACAGTGAGGAGATCCGAGATGATATGATACCACTATAGCTATAAGCTGCTGGGGAAGTGACCTGAGTAGCGGTTGTGAGCTGTTGTGTGCATCAGCTGGGAAGCAGCGTGTTGTTGGATACCCGATCTGGTACAGTGCAAAGAGTTGAATGGACTGAAGGCACTGTAGACACAATCTGAGCTGAACTGTGTTGGTGGCTTGAAGGAGTCTTCTGCCGTAAGCTGTTCAAAAGATTACAACTTAGAACAGTTATGAGATTTCTAGTGTGAGAGCAAGCTGGATTCAGCTTAGAGATGTCGGGATATCCTTAACTTAAGGAATGGATTTCGAGAAGCTGCAGTGTGCTGATTGGTAGAATCAGCTTTGGGGCAAAAGCTGACAGTAGCGGTTAGTTTTGATGAGAACTGATCGTATTCTTCTGAGCTGGAGTTGTACCTGAGAGCTGAGTGGGGTTCGTAAGCTGAACAGATGAGATCTGAAGGACAGTGCGTGCTGAGCTGCATGTGTAAGCTGATGTAGTGCAATAAAGGCAGAACCGGGTGGTGAGCACTGTAGATCAAACAGGAGAAATTAAGTAGTATTTATATAGTGTGGACTTAGACTGTGTAGGCATTATTAATTTTCCACACATAGAGATATTTCTCTCCCGAGAGCATACGCTATTGCGAAACCCTAGACTATTCACCCAGTACTTTCTTCTTTCGAATATCGGATTTTTTGCCTACTGGTTTTGAGAAAGGAGGCTACAGCTAGAAGCGTCTGTTAGAGAGCTTTAATCTCATACCAGTTTGGAGTCCGATAGCGACTGGAATAGAGGAGTTGATGATGACTGAGGTGTTCGAGTTTTAGCAATTCCGGTTGAGCTGAGATTCATTTGAGATTTTTAGCTCTCTCGAGTTTTTGACCGGTACTGGTGGCCTGGAGCTGTTGGCCGAGAGCTAGGGTTTGAGCAGCAATCTTGGATTAAGGGTCTGTGTGGGTAAGATTTGAGCAAAGGTACGGATTGATCATGTTTTTACAGGTTTGAGATACGCATGAGAACATGTATGGCTATGTGTTGAGTTGCCGTAGCTTTGTGTGCGTAGGCTACCTGTGCTTGTTGTATGTATGAAGTTGACATGCTGATTTTGCTGTATCTGATTTGCGTGTGACTAGTAGTATGCTGTTGGATGGTGGCTGTGAGCGGAGTTAGCTCAGCCTGGTGTCGCATGGTAGACGAGTCGTGCTGATTTACCTGCATGTGATTTATACGGCTTGTTGATTATGCTGTTTATGATATATATTGCATACTGCTTCTATTCGATTGGTATTGCATACACGCATTCATATTGAGCCTGAATCCCTTGAAATCGAACAAATCCCGGAGCCTGGGATTGGGATTTGACCGATGGAGTCTGTTGTGCAATGAATATCCCACCTTATTGGGATTTAATTAGCCGACAGAGGCTGCTGTGCTATGAGATTTGATAGCTGACGGAGGTCGCTGGGCTATGAGAGTCACGGCGGAGTCTTCTGTGATCTATCGTGATTACTGGACAGTCGAGGAGTATTCGATGTCCCTTGATTCCTGATCTTCTTGATAGCCTACATGCATCTCATGACATATATGTTGCATGTATGATCTGATAGCTGTTGTATGATTGCTCTTCGTACTGGAGTATAACCTCGTTGTTTTTCCTTGATTCTGGTTTGGTCGGATGTTTGACCATTGCAGGAGTTTCAGGTGGACCAGCTGGGCTGGGAGGAGCTTCGACCGGTGAAGCCCCTTAGGCGATTCTGTTTTCCCAGTTATGTATATTTTCTATTCAGTCCGTGCCAGGGGATGCCCTGCGTATCTGTATTGTTGAAGTCTGATTGTGTATTGAATATATGTTTATTGTTGTGAGTGTTGAGATTTTCTGAATTGACTCTTGAGATAAAGTCTGTATTTTGAGTATTTAATACTTTGAAGAATTATCTTTCAGTTCAGGCCGATAAAAAAAAAATTATCCACTTTAAGCTTCCGAGATTTATGCGATTAATCTCTGGTTTAGAGCACCGGACTTGACATTTTGTTATCATAGCTTAAACTGGGATAAGCTCGATTTTTTCTATCACACTGGAGTCTAGGCACAATGATTGATCTGTTGTTTGTGCATGACTATGTGATTTATATGCTTTTGTTCTTACCCTTGAGTGCCTTAAAGATGCCGCCGAGGAGAGGTAGAGCGACTAGGCAGAGGGTGGATGAACCAAGGACTGATGTTTGCATTGAGGATGAGGTGGAACATCCGACTCAACAGATTAACGAGATGGAGTTGGTTCTAGCCAGATTTCAATGGATGAATCCTCCTATGTTTGCTGGAACTCAGAGTGGTATGATGGCCGAGAGTCGGCTAGAGCATATGGAGGAACTGTTTGGTACAGTGGTGTGAGGCTCTCTGCTCACAATTAATTCGCTAATCTCGATCAGTGGGTGATTAATTTAAACCAAACAAGTTTATTAAATCTAACCTGGTTTATAAGAAAATTTCAGCAGAAGCATAAAGGAAAATTCAGCTGGTATCGCAAACATTATTCATTGATGAAAATACTTCATTGTTCTCGGTAGGTACAATCTAAGTTTACTAATACACGCTTAATTCTTACATACAAAATCAGATTTGAGTAACCTAAGACCAACTGTCCAAAAAATATAAACTATCAGCTGGTGTTCATTCTTCCTGCTGCTGACCCATCGTCTAGGTAGATACTTCTCGCTACCCTTGGTTACTCCCCACTAGTTTCTTCCTCCTGTTGTCATGCACACATACAAACAAAACAACAGCCGGATAAACTGCGGTGAGAATCATCTCAGTATAATCAGCAGGCATGAATAATAGCAACAAAATTAATAACAGTGTATCAACTGTAAAACAAATGCAATGCAATGAATGATTCTGTTTCTCTTCTTCGATCTTAAAATTGATTCCATTTCAGTTCGATGCCATCAAGATTCGTATCCGATCTTGACATGAATATTCATCTATCGAAACCATCTCCGGCTTCGAAAATCAGGCCAACTCAGTCCTTGGCATTATAATCAATTCAATTCTCTTCAATATGCAATGTCATGCAAATATAAAAGATCCACTACCTGTGATGGATCGTCACATACAAAATTCAAGTTCTAAATCAAGAACAGTAATCAAACATGTATGTGATTTCAGCGGGATAACTCAAGAAATATCATTCTCGAGTAATCTAATCCCTGACTCTTCTGTCAAATTATACCTTCGTATTCTCTGTTCTGAAAACACTTCACTTCTTGTTTTCAAACTCTGTTTCACCACTTCGCGGGAACTTCACAGAATCACAGTTCAATATCAATATTCACGGTGTTCCCAGTATTCGAATTCAATCTTATTTATAGACCACGGTCTCTGTTCTTCTGCAACATTTTCAACGTGTTCAATTCGAACTCCACGTGTCATGCTGAGTATTTATCAACCGTTATAGGATAAACTCCACCGCTTCGATATAGGATAAACTCCCACCGCTTCGAATCAAGCTTCTTCGATCAGTAGGTAGAGCGTATCCACTGTTCTTTGTGGTATCAAGAAAGTCTCGCGACTGATGCTACAAAGTTTCACGACTAGAAGCCGTAGCTCTATTTCGTTGGTGTAATATTCAGTCGCAACAAAACCAGCTTTCTCAATCAGCTGTCACATAACAACCAGTCGCTGTATTTCAATATCAACACAACGCTGTATCAATTACCCCAGACGACGACGTAATAGCCCAACAGCTGATTCCCGATCTCTACTGAAAGCACTCACCAGCTGGTCACACTAAAATATGTCATCGTTAAACAAACTCAGTCGCTGTTCAAAATAGTCATATTTCATTCCCTCAACTGGAAGTATCATCCTCTTGTTAGTCGCATGAATACAAACCAGCAGGTGTATAAACCAGCAGGTGCGTAAGGAACTCTCGTTAAAATCAGCAGAAGAAATAAAATGTTGTATTCGAAATTACAATCTCAAAACGTCACCGTTCCAACTAAACGAAACGACGCCGCAGCGTTTTATCAGCAGGATACAATATCTCTTGCAAAGAACCAGATGCTGGTTGTCGAATTCCCTTCAAAATCCATCAGCAGCTGGTTACGCAAAATTACTCAAAACGACGACGCGTCAACTAATCTAGACGACGCCGTACTAGATATGCCACATCGCTACCAACTGCTGGTAAACCAGCAGGCATCCATCCTTTACAACAATTCAAAACCAGCAGTTGCACTTACCCAAACAACGTCGCTGTGCCTATAACAACCAGCAGATACAACAGACCATCGACTGATTTTAGATCCCTCGACTGGTCACTCATTCATGCAAAACGATATCGTATCGAGGTTCCTGTTCATAAGTCAAAATGATGTCGCATTGCTCTCTCAGCTGGAACCAAATTCACATACTTGCATCGACTGACTTGCGTTTATGACGACGTCGCACCTACGTCATCAAAACCAGTCGACACATCAATAAACCAGCAGATACACCAAGAACTCTTGCTGCTGTTTATAACTTACTAATTCTCTTCTTAATTATCTCGGGCATTACATTTCTCCCCCTCAAAAATTTCGAGTTCGTCCCCGAACTCATCAGCAGTCGCTATATGCATATAGGAATCATGCAGTAACAAAACTTTGTATCAATAACACATAAGCAGGAAAAGTGCACAAATAGCAGTTACCTGCAATAACATCATCAGGAGCTGCTTGTGCTTGTTCTTCAGTCAAAGAAAACACTCTTGCTTGCTGTTTCTGTTGGGATCCGGATCACGCCTCCCGGCGAGGCAGCGGAGGAACAGAAAAACAGTACCGGGAGACGATCAATACGATAAAATCGACATACTATGACATTCATAGGGCGTTTAAGATTGCTACCTTTCTGGCAACTTGTGCCTGGCTCCGTCCGGTTTCGTAAAGAAAACGGCACTTCACGGTAGGCGATGGTAGATATCGTCAATCAGGTCCACGATCGGAGACGGGATTCCTTCGTCAGCCTGCACTAGAAGGCCTGACGAGATCGGCGCGGACGGATTCTCCACGTCAAGATTGTCCGGAACAAATTCCGGCGAAGAGGCGGCGGCGGCTTATAGAGAGGAGATGGGGGCGGCGGCCAAAGAGCTAGGTTTAGGGTTTAATGCTTAAGTGTTATGAATTGAGTTAATGATTAAAGTCCTTAAGTCTACATTAAGTAGACTAACAATGGACTTGGACCGGCCCATCGGGCCCGGGTCCAAATGACGATATCCATTGCTGCGACTTCATCGTAACTCCGATCGCCGATCAGATCGGTCCGATCGGTTCAGTTTCCAAAACTGAATGTTATGATGTGAAAAACAATTTTTCAGATCATCTAACCCTAAATTGCAAAATGACGGTTTTGCCTCTCAACATCGGCAAATCACGATTTGACCTTTGTTGACCTTTTGGGAAGTCGCACTCCCCAAAATCCTCTTCGTATGCTCAACACGTTGAGCTGAGTATCCGTGGATCATGGTAAAGCGTCTAGCAACATCGCCCCATGATCCCCTAGGTATCACTGATAGTGCCTGCAAGAACCAGTTGGTCGTGGTTAGCGTACAGTACGGTCCTTTCAATCCATATATCCCGATCAGATCAACGACCATTGGT
>KV007818.1:21128-34883 GCA_001598015.1 Dorcoceras hygrometricum
ACCAAAAAACAGATAAAAGCTCAAATTTTCATTCTCCTATTTCGTCCCATGTGCTTGTCACCGAGCCTCGCTCCAGGTGATCTTACAGCACAACGAAAATAGAATCTTGGCATGCGCACGGAACTCGCGCATCCCGTGACAGTTCATCAAGAGAAAATCGGTTCTATATTAAAACAAATCATCTGGCCTTCATAAGATAAGCTTCTCAAAACAGTTAAAACATTAAAAATATGGCACATGAGTTTTAAAATAAGTGCTCGTTCAAGAACAACCCGCTCTGATACCAATTGATGGGTCCGGTTTTTAAAAGGAACTTTAGCAGCGCTGCTTTATCAAACAGTAAAAATTTTGCGCGCTGCTATAACTGGAAGATGAGGTGCAATACCTCTGGTTCTTGAACACTTAAAAGTGAGAGCACCGGAGACAGATCTGGTATGAATTAAAATCATACGGAAAACACCAGAAATGAATCATTATATTTTAAAATGAAGCAAACAGATTTATGTTCAATATAAATCTGTTTGACTGTGCAAGTGTGCTAACTGTGTATGCCATCAAATGTGTTATGCGATGCTAAGATAAATGCAAGTGCTGAAAGCTTAAAGAATACAATACTCAATCGATTTGTTTTTGGAAGTTCGGACCTCAATGTCCTACGTCTCCCCTTCTTCCACCTCGGAAGGCTCCACTAGAAGATTTGATCTATACAATGTGTACAGACCCAATCCCGCAACCAGCAGCTGCGAGAACTCCTAGACTCTACCAGTCCACGGCTGTTCACTCAAAACTTGTTTAACGTATCTGTTCAAAGACTACATACACAGAGTTTAACGTCATCGTGCTTGGACGGTAACTGATTGTGAAATGGTTTTGAGATTCATTCACTAATGAATGTGAATGAATCTCTGTGTGTGAGATTTTACAATGAAGCTCTCAACTCTCTGTTTTTCTATTTCTCACATACTAGGGAAGTGTTCAACAAAAGCTAATTCTAGCTCAGCTGTCAACTCCAATAAGCTCCTCTACGAAAGATAGTTGACAGCTTCGCTTCTGGTTTCTTCCCTTTGATTGTTGTCTCCTTTTGATTACTCTTTTCTGTGCGACAACAATTATCACGACCTCAGCACCCCTCTTCAATGGCGATGCCTTCGTATATAAGCCTCTGTTCAAATTAAGTCCGTTGGACACAAAATCTTCCCATTCAAATGTGTTCTTTAAAGTACCGACAGGGATCCTTTCATTTTTCAGGCTTTTTGTCGTCTTCAACATTTTGAAACAATCTCAGCAGTTGACATCCAGCTTTCGTAACTCTTCGTAGTTTGTCAACTGCTTCGCTGCTGGTTCCAGACTTCAACTATTGCGACTGGTTGCTTTGCGTCTGGATTCTTTGCGTCTGGTTTTCCTACGACTGGATGAGCAGGTGAAGATATGCTTGCAGCTAGTTGTCCATTCGTTGGTCGTGAAATTCTTGCGACTGGATTTCCCAACGACTGGTTAGATCAAACGATGACTGGATACTTCTTCCTGTACGACGTCGTTCTATCTCTTGCATCTGGATCATCCATCTACTGGTCTACTGTAGCTTCCTGCTGATTGTGATGTCACTGCTGATGTCATCATCACTGATCCATCTTTCTCTTTACTTCAACGTCTGCTTGCGCAACAGCTGATCTCTCTTCATCTGCTGATTATGATGACGTCACCAATTACATCATCATAGATGGTCCACTTAGATGTTCCAGCTGGTTCTCTTTTGATGTTCCAGCTGGTCCATCTTCCTCTTCTAGCGCTTGCAGCTGGTTCTTATTGTTCCAACTGGTTCACTATTCTCCAGCTGGTTCAATTTGGCCTCCGCCTGATTACGAACAACTGACTCAACTTTGGACGTCTCCATTGCTAATCCAGCTGCCGTTTACAATGATAAACCAAACCAGCTGCTGAACTTTATCTTGTAAACCATCGACTGGACAGACTTCTACTACTGTTCATCTTCTTCTTCGATCCTGACATCTGTACACTGAGTAGAATTGTTAGAAACACAATAATAGGTTTTGTGTAATTCAAAACTTAATCAGAATCTGTGTAAACAGATCCATCAGTGCTCAATGTCAAAAATGTTGGCACGTACGTTGCCAAACAAAAGAGTATTGATGATAGTCATGAGGAGGATGAGCCCTTGTCGAAGAATACAGCAGTGAAGAAGGTTGTATCTAAGAAGCGACCAGCAGCTCCTGGTGATGAAACAGTTGTTAAGAATAAGAGAACCCTCGTGGGGAGAGCCGCTCTCGTAGCTACGGATTTGGCGCTTGTGACAGTAGCGTAAGAGGTTGTACCCATCCAAATGGTACCAGCTGTGACCCCTCCTATTCCAAAACACAAAGCCCAGAAGCATAAATTAAAGTTGTCAAAGGGATCTGATGATGAGGAGCCAGATGTGGTGACAGTTTTTGAAAAAGAGCGGGAGACAACTGTTGTCGATGATGTGGATAATATCATTGAACAAGTGATTACAGAGACAGCACATATGGAAACAGATCTCGTGGAACCAGTGGTGACGAGATCTGCTGAGACGGATATTGAGGGCTTTGAGCACTCGATTGCTGTCAATGATGAGGATGATAATCTTGATGGAGCTGAAAATAGAAATTGCTAGGAAAATTACATCTGTTACTGCACCGAAACAGTTTCTTAAAGAGCCTTTGAGATCTGATGATGAGGTTAACGACATGTCTGGGTTTAAGCAACCAAGTAAGATAATTGAGACGGAGGAAGAAAATGAGAAGAATAAGAAGACCGATATTGAGCCATTAGAGACTGAGAAGGAGATGGAGCAAGAAACAGCACTGATGGATGTTCAGGGATAGATTTTAGAGAAATTTACTGACTGAGGACACAGAGCCCTTGAGCAAGGCTCTGGCGCTTACTGAAAAATCATCACCGTCTGATGAAGAGTCATTGTCAATCGATGATATATTGAAGCGGATCCCTGAGGAGATGATGCTTCCATCTGTGACAGCTGAAGAGCCAACAAAGATAAAATTTGGCTTAGGGATTGAAATCAAGGGAGTAAAGGAAACGGACTGGTATACAGCAAGTATTCCTAAGATTGCTGCTGATGCAAAGGGGAAGAAGCCCCTGGAGGAGCCAAATACTATTAAAGGGCATCCGGCCCGAGAATCATTCAAGTTGATTTGCGGCGACATAGATTTTCTAGTACAGCTTCGGGAGAAGGTATTAGATGAGATAAGTTCAGTCTTTCTTTCTTTTAGTCTTCGAAAATTAGTGGTTTTGGAATCTGTTAAGGAAATTTCTACAAAAGAAGAGCAAGTTTTGACATGGGCTGAGACAAATTCGTTACAGATAGCACTTCAGAGGAGATTGTATATAGTAGCCAAGTACAGAGAAATGCTTTTAAGGAAATTTTTGGAGGCTCATTGCCAGAACTTCAGATCCGGTCAACCCTCTACAGCCATTGATCTTCAGATCATGGATCTGCTTTCAAATGCTCACCAGATCTCACTGGAAAAATTACTGAAGAAAAATAGAGCGCATGGATTGGAGTGGCAAAGGCCGTGTTGCGCTAAATTGTTTGAAGGGGAACATGTAGATCATAGAGCAATCATCGACCGATCCAATCCAAACATCCGATCCATCTGCTGGAGTAGGCATTTGATCAAAATTAATGTATTGTGGACACCTATAGAGGGGCCAGATCGGTGGTACTACATGTGCCGTCCATCTTGTTATCGCAATAAGAAGTTGGTGCCTCAAAGAGTTTCTGTAGGTACTCTTGCCCCGATCTGTGTTTTCATTGAGCAAGTTCAAGGTCAAAATTTTCCACCTCCTATGGTCAAGACTTGGGGTTGGTTCCGGGTTTGTACAGATATCTTGCAGTTTCATCTAGTTTGTGTACATATTTAGTAGACGTCGGACCAGTTGTGGATCGTATTGGTATTCCGCACAGAACTGTGAATAATGTTCATTACAGTATACAGATTTTAGATTCTATTTGTATACCTTCTTTCGATACATTTGTTGAAGAACCAGTTGTAGATACAGTGGCAGATTCTACAGTAGCTCTAGATATTTCTTAGCGTTCTTCGGATGCAGATTTAGTTTCTCCGAGTTCGTATTCAGATTCTTCTATACATTTCACTACAGATGATATTCCTCTAGGAAATGAACCGACTGCTATCCTTTCTCCAGATCTTACAGCAGAATTTGCACAGCTCCGTGCTTCAGTGGATCAGATTTCCCTTGACCGTCTGCAAACCAAAATTCAAATTGAGAGGCTCAAGGCAGAATTCTTTGCAAAGATCTCAATCCTTGAGACTTCACTTCTAACCAGAGCTGATAATCAAGACAGAGCTGCTCGTGTTCAAACCGAGATATTCCGTAAGGAGGTAAAAGATCAAAAGGCTGTTTTGTCTAAGGAGTTCGAAGATCATCTGGCTGTTATTCGCAATGACTTGATTGAATTCCGTGTGGAAACACAGGAACATTATACTACCCTTCGTGATAACCTTGCTGAACTCATAGCCTTCTTCAATAGGGGGCCGTGATGACAAAAGGGGAAGTGGGTAGCAGCCAAGGCCAAGGTTCGCAACCTCCACCTGATGATAGGAACAGACCTGGTGGAGGAGGAGGCAGTAGAAGTGAGCCTGTGAAGAAGAGAGGTAGTGGTTCTTACAGTGGTCCTAGACAGAGAGGATTCAGATACTTTCTTGGAGGAGAATGATCTGAACTCAGTTTTGATATTTTCTGTTCTTTGTACAAAACTCTTGTACTTAGCAGTTTTGATGCATAGCGCGACTTCGAGCATATCTTTCTTATCTTTTAAATCGTAGGCTGCTAAGTTTTGTCATCACCAAAAAGGGGAAAATTGTTGAGATAACATTTAATAAGTTTTGGTGATAACGAAAACAAGGTTAAGAACTGAAATTAAGAATAAGATCTGGATGTTGAGTATTCACGAAAGTGAAGGAAGTGTTTCAGACCTGGACGTATTGTGTTAGAGAAGAAAACATTTCAGATCTGGACTGTTAGTATTCGGGAAGAGTTTTTATCAGATTAGATCTAACAGGATATGTTATCAGATCAGAGTACAGCGAAGGAACTTTTTCATATCTCGGTTATGGGGAGAAGTATTCAGATCCGAGAGAATTGGGAACAGTACTCAGATTCAGATCGGATCGAGCAAACCAGATAACAGCAACCAAGATTTGAAGTATTCAGTTTCAGAGTATATCAGATTTGGGTATTCGGGTTATTTCAGGTATCGGGTCAAGTATTTCGGTTATCGGATCAGGATTTTAGATTTGATTCAGAGGCTATGGCAACATATCAGGTTATTCAGAAAGTATATTTCAGATTCGAACATATCAGATGAAACAGACTCAGATATGAACAGATTTTATTCAGAGTATTTCAGATGTTATTTTTCAGTATCAGTTCAGATGAAAATAGATCAGATTTGGGTATTCGGGTTATATCAGTACAGAGGCTACGCTTCAGACTTTTCAGTAACGAGTACTCAGATCTGGCAGACTCACGATTGTACAAAAAGGGGGACATATTCGTAAATATTAAAAGATTTCAGATCTGACAGAGAGCATTACTTTTATAAAGTACAAAAAGGGGGATATTATCAGATGTGACAGCTATATGCGTAAAAAGATATATCTTGTAGCTATTCACAAAGGGAAATTTCGAAAAGGGAAAGAGAGCAGTTTTCAGACTTCAGTACTTCAACAGATGTGAGCTTCGGATGTCTTCAAAATATTATCAGTTGATTATTTGAGAGAAATCAACGGTCCCTATTTAATTGTATAAAAGCCTGTCAGACAACTTGAATTAAGGAAACAAGATCAGAGCTATTTTAAGTAAAGTTGCATAGTATGCAAAGTGATTGATACGTTGTTTACCCGCTTTGGTATATAAGTCAATTAAGCCTTGACAATCGCAAATTACCTTCTGCATAGCATTAATGGAGATACGATGAAGATATGCAAAGGGGTTTGTATCTACTGGCTATATAACCGTTGAGGTTGAAGAGTATAAATAGTTAAAGATTTCAAATGAAGAAGCTCTCGGTGATTTTACATACTCTCAACATTCACAATCTCTCTCGCACTCTGGGATTTTCAAACAGTCAAGCAAAAATATTCTACGTCCCAGTGTTTAATCTCGAAGAACATTCCTTTGTTTTGAATAGTTTTATCTTCGAGATATATTCTGGTTTACTTCTGTAAAGCGAGTTTCATTGTCATAGAAACCAGAAGATCTATAGTACTAAAAATATTGTTCATTGTATTATTCAGATTTGAGTCTGTAACGAACGTGCTTCTTGAAGCAGTTCGAATATTATGTTGGCTGTAACTCAGCAGTGTCATCTGCGTGTATTGTGGAGATTGCTAGGAGTTCACTTGGAGCAAGTCTCAGTGATTGGTGTCTACAGTGTCTGTATTCATCAAAGTCTTCTAGTGGAACCTTCCTGCAAAGGAAGAAGGGGAGACGTATGATTTGATATCCGAACTTCCATAAATAAATTCTGAACCTTGCACTTTTAATTATTTGCATCGCATTTATTTTATACTGTTCACTGCTCGATCGGTTTCTTTCCGCACATTTTATTGTTAACCGAGAGAACAGCTTTAGATTGGGAGTCTCAGATCTTGTAACTCAGATCTGAGTTGAACGAAGGCTTATAAAATCGTTTTTTAAGGTTTCGAAAAATTATAAACTGTAAGGAGTTCATTCAACCCCCCCTTCTGAACTTCTAAAGATCATTTTAGCCATATTTTCGATTCCATTGATCCTATCATTCTCCATCATTCTATGCCAACTAGACCCATAATCTTGTACATCTCAGTTTGTATATATTCAACAGAACAAATTTCACTATTAGAAACAGGAATCGCTGCCCACTTACCACTAGACCGTGAACACCATTTAAATATCGAGATTCACCATTGTTACTTTTCCATTTATCGTCATACTCAAATACAATGACTGTCGGCATAACCTACAAAAATATTATAAAATATGTTAGCAAAAAGAATTCAGGAAAAAAAATAAATCTGGGTCTCGACCCAACATATGAACTCGACCAATATTTTGAAAATCGCCCAACAAATGCTGCGACCGAGAAATGAATGTCTAGGTCACGACCTAGTAACATCTCGACCCATTTTTTACGTTCGCCCAACAAATGCTGCGACCGAGCCACGTATGGAACTCGACCCAAACTGTATGTCGCGACTAAACACACGACCTAACACGATAGATAAAAAACAGCTCTAGTACTACTATTCGCTCTTTCTTTTGATATCTTCTTTCAATATTTCCTTCGTTTTTCTTCGGGGAACAAATAACAAATGTCGGAGATCTAAAGAACGGAAGAACTCAGAATAACAACAAAAGCAATAATCTGTAGGAGAAGATTGAATGCTAAATTAATTCTGTCCTGTCTGGTTAAGGGGGCGTTGGTGGTTGATAATGTTGGTAGGAAACATCATAAATCGAATAAAAAATAATTGTTTAAATAATACTATTTTTAACAATTTTAAGTACTGTCTTAACAAACCCACTCCATTTCTTCTAAAAAACAAAAGTCAACTCACTTCTTTTTAAATGAAACTGAACAGAGTCATACTTTTTTAAATAACCCTGCTTTGGTGTGTTCAAAAATGTTTATTTTAAAAAGTATAATGAAAAAACCTGAGGTGGGCGCTGGATCCCATTTGATATCAAATTTTTTTCAAATTCCGAAATCAGCCTATTTCGAGTTTTCTACTCTAGTATCACTAGACAACGTGCTGGGTTTACCCGTGACCCGACCTGAAACAGTCTACTCAACTGATCGGTTAACAAGATTAACAGGTTTGATCGAAAATCGACCTAGATCCATATATATATGGATCGATTTTGGTTTATTTAAATAAAAATCCATTGACCTGGACCGACGGATCAAAAATTTTAATTGTTCTAAAAAATTTCTTTTTAAACAATCATTTTTTATTTAAAAAAATGCCTTTTAATAAAATTTATTTTTAAAGAATAAAATCCATTTTTCTAAATTTAAACGTCGAGTCCAGAACCGGTCAGACCCAAAGACTTGGTCCGGAACCATGTAACACGATTACGAGCCTGGGTTCGAAATTTCCAAACCGAAATTCTAGGCCCACCCGACTCATGGCCGCTTCTATCTAGTCATCATAGACTAGAATAATCTAAACAAGCAAGGAAACAAAAATTTTAATTTTTACCAAATCAAGTAGGAGCATAAGATTCATTAGCTCCGATTACACTACTAAGTTTTCGAACCCCAGACCAAGACGCTTGCTAAGGTGGTCACAATGCTATGATTCAATATCAAGCAGGTATTGCTTGAAAGGATGCGACTATAACTAATTTATGATATATGAATAAAAAATTTGAAAAAAACATATAAAAATTGATTTTACTCCAACAAACATAAAATTGGAACAAATTTGGATGTAAAAATTCTTCTTTTTGCCAAATGGTGCCTACGAGTAAAAATATCAATTCTCAATATAAAAAAAATATCGAATAACTTATTTATGACAAATGAAACCATAAAGAAGTTTAATTTTACAACTTTTTATTAATAGGGTTGTGAATAGAGGCCCAATTACTTGTTTGAAATGTGGCCTGATGTTGGAAATCGGCCAACTTTGGGTCATGATTACCAATATGGCCCATTTTTGGAATTTGGGCCATTTTTAGGCCCATGAATGGTAACCCTGCACAATCTCACTTCTTATATATTCACGCCGCCGCCGACACTCCGCCGGCTCCTTGAAACAACACACGAACCCACGCCGCTGCACGAAAATGGGACGTGTAATTCGTTCACAGCGTAAGGGAGCTGGATCCGTTTTCAAGTCCCACACCCACCACCGGAAGGGGCCGGCCAGGTTCCGATCGCTTGACTTCGGTGAGCGCAATGGGTACCTGAAGGGAGTCGTCACCGACATCATCCACGACCCCGGCCGTGGCGCTCCCCTCGCACGCGTTACCTTCCGCCACCCTTTCCGCTACAAGCACCAGAAGGAGCTCTTCGTAGCCGCCGAGGGCATGTACACAGGTCAGTTCGTTTACTGTGGGAAGAAAGCTAACCTCATCGTAGGTAATGTTCTTCCGATCAGATCCATCCCCGAGGGTGCCGTCGTCTGCAACGTCGAACATCACGTCGGTGACCGTGGCGTTTTCGCGAGAGCTTCTGGGGATTATGCTGTCGTTATTTCTCATAACCCCGATAATGGTACCTCTAGGTATAATTTAACTACGTCTCTGTTATTGTTTTTGTATTCATTATTTCTTAATTATGGTCGGAGTATTTATCTTATTTTCATCGGTTTTTGATTGATTTTATGAATTTAACCGGCGTGATGTTCTGTTCTTGTTCAATTTTCAATTTTTTGTTGATATGACTCTGTGGGTAACAGCATGCAATGGTGTTGTGAAATTTGGTGCCTTTATGTTTTGAGATTGCGTTTATTGTATATTCTATGATAATATTGCTGTCATTTCTGGGATATGTGCTTGGTATTACTATCATTATTGTTATTAAATATTAAGGATATATATTTGAAATTATGTGGGCCTCTTGTTTAGAGTCATATTGAGATAGGCCTCTTATTTAAAGAGTCATATTGAGATAAAACAGTAGTTGCGAGCATTGATGTCAAACATATTGAAAGCACTGAGATAAAAGGTATAGCTCAATGCTCTTTGAGGATCTTTCTTAATGTGTTGGACACATTTTAACCATAGAGTCCAAGTCTTTGCCGGGGGTCAGCATCCATTCAGGGTGTTTCCTTGAACTTGTTGCCATGAATCGAAAATGGATGGTTACTGTGTCAGCATCCATTATTGGTTCGTTAATGTTTAATATTCCATGCACAGAATCAAGCTTCCATCAGGAGCCAAGAAGATTGTGCCTAGTGGTTGTCGTGCCATGATTGGGCAAGTAGCGGGAGGAGGTCGTACTGAGAAGCCACTCTTGAAGGCTGGAAATGCATATCACAAATTCCGGGTGAAGAGAAACTCTTGGCCCAAGGTCCGTGGTGTTGCTATGAACCCTGTGGAGCATCCTCATGGTGGTGGTAACCATCAACACATTGGTCATGCGAGTACTGTCCGTCGTGATGCTCCCCCGGGGCAGAAGGTTGGTCTTATTGCAGCAAGGAGAACTGGTCGGCTGCGTGGTCAAGCTGCTGCTACTGCTTCCAAGGCAGATAAGGCTTAGTGTTTGCTCTCTAGTGGATAATGGACGTAATCTCCTTCACTGTTTTTTTATGTTGTGTATTAATCAGATTTTGCCGTTCATTAGCACCTGAGTTATCGTGCTAAAAAGGATGCGCCAGATGTTGGATTTTGAATATTATATTTTCTGTCAAAGTGTACTTTTTGGAATTGTTTTCGAATTGGGATACAGTGGTCTTTTTTTGCTATTAAAAAGTAGCACTTGTGTTGCATCAAAGTGAGTTTTTGTGATATATTGCCGTTACTATTACTGTGTTGCCTTAGAAATCGTAGATGTTTTTGAGCGGTCTATAATCTATTGAAAATGTTTACAGTACTCTTACTTTGTGTAACCTCGGAAACCGTGCCAAGTAAAATTTTGTTGTTGAATTTAACTGAAATGTCTCGTGGTTACGTTATCGAATAGAAATTGTTACTTTTATTTCAAACTCTCCAAATTGCAAAATAATTATATTCCATTTTTGGTGATGTAGTCCCATGGAATCAGAAGAGTAGATTTTACATTTTTATTTGTTCCACCCCTTGTCTTGCTGGTAATATACAACTATTTCGTCCAAATTGTAAAGGCGCAAAATGTGTTTTGTAATGTTGCCCTTCAATACATCAAATTATATGAAAAATATGAGCTGTTTTTTTTACGCTCGTAAGTTGTGGTATACCCGTAAGTCGTTATCTTTTTCTCTGAGCTGCTTTCGTGTTCCTAAGTTATATTATTCTCCGAGCTGGTTTCACGTTCCTAAGCTATTATCTTCTTCTCGAGTTGTTCCCACGCTCGTAAGCTGTTCTCCTTACCCGGAGCTGTTTTTACACTTGTGAGTTGTTTTTCCATTCTGAGCTAAATTCAGAGTTCCTAGAGCTGTGTTCCTACGTACACCCAGCAGTCTTTTCAATGGAAAATAGAGTTTTCTTTTTTTTTTTACAGTACGAACCGTTTGTGTGCGATCTACGGATCAAATATTTTATTGTAGGGCAGGGGAATGAAGGAGCTAGGCAGAAGTTTCCCGCCGTATTTACAGTTTTAAAGGAAGAAATTTCAAAGTTTTATGCTATGTGACAAAGATAAGACAGACGATCACAGTTCACGGGAGTGTGTGTCACGCCCGAGACCGAGACTCATGATATCGGTAATATTAAACAATTATAAAATTGTAAAACATTAAACCTCATAGTATAGCTCAAAACCAGTCTATTACATAATCAAAATATAATCGTTTTTACATCTAAAAATCAAAGTCGGAATAACAGAGTGCGGAAGCGACATTTACATTAACAAAAAAAGAAAAGCAGAATCTTCACCAGCCACAGAACAGCTTTTGTTCCTCTTCTTCAACCTGTCGGAAGCGAAATTTACAATTACAAAAAAGAAAAAGACAGAATCTTCACCAGCCCCAGAACAGCTTTTGTTCCTCTTCTTCAACCTGTTCTTCGTTCTTATCTGGGTGGAGAAGTAAGGGTGAGGTTTGGGGAAACACTCAGCAAGTGGGGGATACCATTCGAGCATAACAAAATATACATATACATATACAGACTTGGGACAGAACATGTAACAGAACTGAGCAGAGCATATCACAGAACATGTAGCACTGATAGTTAATTCGTTTCTATGGTTTACTGATCAGTCCCTAATTTTTACTCCTCTAAGGGGTCGAGGCCATAGTTACACCACGTAACTCAGAGTGCGGAATATTCCGTAGACCCATATTACGACAGAAACATCAGTGCTAAAACAGAGCATAATTCATATCATGAACTTGACACGAAACGAAATCTGATACGGAAAAAGTGCTCGAACAGAAGGTTCAAAACATGAACGTAGCATGAATAATATATAATATTTGAAACGAATATTTATATAGTGAAAGCCCACTTACAGTAATCTGAAGCTTGATTGGTTCAAGGCACGAAATCTGATACAGCTTGTGCAGAATTTCAACGTGGAAGCCTACTGGCGTTTTACTGAAATTGTTGGAGTGAGTGTGGGTCATTTGATGCTACAGCGAGGTATTTATAGGTGAAGGAATGTGAGTCAAAAGGGCAGCCATTAAAGCCTTAATATCCTGATTTTATGGTCATTAAAATGGCTGTTACGAGAGCATTAGTGTAGGCATTGATTTGAGTCTCTTAATTTGCCATTAATCCCTCAAAATTGGCAGTTACAAGTGCGAGATTTGCTCTGTACGCGTGAAGAAGTTTACTGAAATTCGCGGGCCAAATCTAAGTTTTCTTTACCGAATCTGAATTTGCGTCGCCAAATCTGAATTTTCGTCGCCAAATCTGAATTTCCTTGGTCAAAGATGAGTTGACCATCCAAAGCTGAGTTGACCAGTCATAGCTGAGTTGATCAGTCATGGCTGAGTTGACTGCTGACTGTACAGAATCTGTGTTGACTGCAGATTATCCAGAATCTGAGTTGGCTGTTGATTATCGAGAATCTGAGTTCACTGCTGATTATCCAGAATCTGATTTGACCGAGAGGGATCTGAGTTGACCGACGAAATCTGAGTTGACCGAGAGGGAACTGAGTTGACCGACCTGAATTTTTCTTTTTAAACTGAATTTCTGGGTTTTCACATCCCTCCCTCCTTAAAAGAAGTTTCGTCCTCGAAACTTTGGTTACCTTGGTCATCGAAAAGGTAGGGATATTGATTTCGCATCTTTTCCTCCATTTCCCACTGTCAGAGTAGATGCCCAACTAGCCAACTTGTGGCGTGTGGATTTTATTGACTCTTGTATATGACAGTCTTTATATATGTTATTCGCATTTCTTTATGGCGTTCTTTATTTTCATTATGTTATATGATGTTAACAATTGTGTTGGATAAAGACCTAGAATGCACCATGTATGTTAGATGTGATAGTGGATATGATGGCTATCATGAAACACATCTAATAGTCACTGTGCATTATGAATTCGTTCCTAGTCTATTGGGCCGTCAAAATGAGGATAAGACCGCCCAGCATCTGCGATGTGAAGTATCATGTTTCATTGGTAGGGAACTGTTGGGGATCCGGATCCGCCCCCCGGCGAGGCAGCGGAAGAACATAGAATAAAAGCCGGGAGACGATCAATACAAAAAATCAATAACAATTATCGACATACATAGGGGGTTCAAAACCACTACCTTGCTGGCACTTGTGCCTGGCTCCAACCGTAGTTACAATAACGTCGGCTCTTCTCGGTAGACTGCGGTAGATATCGCCAATCTGGTCCACGACCAGAACCGAGACTCCTTCGTCAGCCTGCACTAGAAGCACTGACGAATTCTGCACGAACGGATTCTCCTCATCGAATTAGCCGGAAACGAATTTCCGGCGAAGATGGGCGGCGGCGGTGGCGGCGCGCGGCGGCGGCGTTTGAGAGAGGAGGGGTCGGCTATAGAGATTAGGGGTAGGGTTTAGTGCATGAGTTGTTTTTAGGTTAAGTCATAATTCTATATTAAATAGAATAGGTGCTGGATTTGGATT